>ML267827.1:0-22771 GCA_005239495.1 Nicotiana undulata
TAAGAACTAGGGTTCGTCCTAAGTTCTCTTCAAACGATTTTCAAACTTCCAAGTGTTGAATCTTATTACTTCTGTACAGGTTTGATTTATTTTTTTGTGAATGCTTAATACCTAGGTCTTTATATTTCCGGCACTAGTTATTTCAGTAATTTTTCCCCTTATTTGTTTATTTCTGTCAACCCAATATATTGATTGATTTTATTTGGGATTCGAATAATATTTTCTTGTTAAAGTCTGTATTTTCTGTGATTTTACCTATTTCCTTACTTGTGACCTTGATTAGTTATATTTGCCTTAATTAAACTATCAATATGGTTTGGGGATTTGATTTACTCCTATATGGTATGAGATTGATTTCTTTCCTTATTTGAGCCATAGTATTTGTCACAACCCAAATCCTGATTCAGTTCGCGATGGCCCATCAGCGGGATTAGGCAAGCCAATATAGAAGACACTAGGTGATACCCCTTCCCCGCCTGATTAAACATGTCGGAAATTACCAATTTTAAACAATTAACATAATGCTAGCATGATACGACATTAAAATCATGAAAATATAAAGGCACAGGGCCAAACCGAAGCACATATATAGATACACAGCTCATACCCAAAATACAAATTACGCGTGTGCCAGGAACTAGTGTCACGAGTGTCACGGGCAACTACTGAATATACAATGACTAAATATGAATACATGGCCTCAGTTTGAATGAAATAGACAGAGAACATGACAAAAGAAACTCCAGGGTGCTGCCAGGAAGTTTCCAGGAAGAGCAGCTCACCGTGAAGTATGATCACGTAATCAATACCTAGCATCGGCCTGATAATTAGGTATACCACCCTCCGGACCTGTACAGTCAAGTACAGAAGAAAAGAAAGTGCAACATGAGTACATAAACAAATATGTACCCAGTGAGTATCCCGTCCAATCTCGAAGAAGTAGTGACGAGAGGTCGACTCGATACTCACTAAGGTCCAACAGTAATAGTATAAAACGGGATATAAGGAAAATAGTAGACATGTAAACAGTGCACCACAGTTGCAAAGAGAATACAGAGTTCCCAAATAAATATTGAAAGCAATAACAACTTACCTGTCCCTCTTCTCATACATCTATCAAATCACAAATCAGGAAAACGGTAGCAAACAGACATGCACACACAGGAGTAAGACAACCGGCCGGAGTCATGAGGAAGAATAGCTATGCACTGCCGGGGATCGACCGACCCGTACCAAGAGTGCATGCTTAACAATAATCCTGCCTACGCACTACCGGGGATCGACCGGCCTGTACCAAGAATGCGTCTAAATAGCTATGCATTGTCGGAGATCGATCGGCCCGTACCAAGAGTGCATGCTTACCAATAATCCTGCCTACGCACTGCCGGGGATCGACCGGCCTGTACCAAGAGTGCGTCTAAATGTGGTCCTATCATATCATAGTGTATATTTGTCCATGCACTGCCGGGGATAGACCGACCCGTACCAAAAGTGCATTCTTAATTAAATCCGATGCACTGTCGGGGATCGACCGGCCCGAACCAAGAGTGCACGCTTATCCGTCGTGGCGTACGGCTCGCTCCCATAAGAGTGAAGGAAATTACATAACGCTCGCGGGATGTAAATTACGAAGCGACAACATGCTCACACAGAATGTAAAGTAACATATATAATAGCATGAATCTAAGCATATAGTTCATTTAAGGCAGAATACATGGCATGATGTGGTCCTAAGCCTACCCGGACGTGACAATAGTAGCCGCTACGTACGGACTCTCATCACGTGGTACGCACGTAGCCCCCAAACACAAACATACAACACATGGAACACCTATGGGGATAATTCCCTCTTACAAGGTTAGAAATGAGACTCACCTCGCGACGAAATCACCCCTCGGATCAAGGATGCGCCCGAATCTCCAAAATCTACACTCGACGGCTCGCAACTAGCCAAATATAGTATAATTGAATCAATTCTAAGCTCAAAGAAGGAGAATTAATAAGAAATCGCAAAATTAAGCATTCTTGAAGGTTTTCAGAATTTTGACCCCAGGCCCACACGTTCGGATTTCGAAAATTGTTGAAGGAATAAATTACCCGGAGTCTAAGGATCATAATTATGCAAGTTCTTGCTAGAATTCATGGCTAAAATGGATAATTCATAAGATTCCCAAAATCCCTAAATTAGTACCCAGTTTCATAAATTTTAGGATTTAGAAGGGGGATTTAACTAGGAATTGATGTTAAAGCTAGAAAAATTATGGAGTTTTACTTACCTTGACAACAATGGTGGAATAGCTCTCTTGAAATGTCTCCAAAATATCAAGGAAGAAGGTGGGAATGGTGGAAAATGGCCAACTCCCGTATTAATTAAACTGCCCAGATAATGCTTCTATGCGATCGCGACCTAAGGCCTGTGATCGCGACAGAGGTCCTGCGATCGCGAAGAACAAACTCACCCGGCCCAGATGCGACTGTTACGCTCAATTTACACCTTAAAAGAGTGCAAGCGATCGTTGTCAAATATAGTAACCCAACAAGGTTGGGGTCGAATCCCACAGAAAACAATATGAGGGCGTTTAGGAATGCTAGAGAATTATCACTTGTCGTGCAGTGCCAAACAAATACGATTTTGGGTTTTTGATAATTGTTTATAACTAAATGCAAAAATATAAACTAACCTAGAAAGCAATTAAAATGATCAATGGCAACAAGTATCGATGCTTCGGGTATTACACTCGAGTAACGATCCAATGTATTTCACGATTTTACAAATATGAGCGGGTAATGTTAATTAGCCACGGATAACATTTCTTAATTAGCTTTTCCCAAAGACTAACAAGACTTCCTAATTGAATTATCCCTAACCCAATTAGGAGATTAAGCNAACAACGGAACTCAAATTTCAACACCGGAACCAAATTGAATCAACTTAAGAACCAAATTGAATCAACTTAAGAACTTAAGAATTCTAGAATTAGCTTCATTGCGCCAAACGGGTCTATACTACTCGGAATGACTTCAAATTTTTCAGACAAGTCATAAATGACTATATGGAACTATTCTCGGTCTCGGAATTCCGTTTGGACCTCGATATCATAAAATCACGTCCCAAGCCAAATTTCAAATATAAGGAAATCGTGATTTCCATTTCGGGCGTCGAAATGCTCCCAGGTCATCAAAAACCCGAGCCGAACACACGCCTTAGTCTGAAATCATCATACAGAGCTATTGGAGCTATCAGAACTCGATTCCGAGATCGTTTGCTCAAAATGTTGACCGAAGTCAAACTTGGCTAAATAGGCCAACCTTAAGGAACCAAGTGTTCCTAAATCACCCAAACCATTCCCAAATTCTGAGCCACCGCTCCCGCAAGTCATAAAGCACGAATAGCATCTATGGAAGGTTTCATTTAAAGTAACGGGATCCTAATACGCAAAACAAACGGCTGGGTCGTTACATTCTCCCTCTCTTAAACAAACGTTTGTCCCCGAACGGGTCTAGAATCGTACCTGGAGTGCCGAATAGCTGTGGATATCTGTTCCGCATGTCCTCCTCGGACTCCCAAGTCACCTCCTCAACTGGTTGGACCCTCCACTGGACCTTAACCGCAGAAACGGTCTTGAACCTCAACTGGCGGTCCTGCTTATCAATAATACCAACTGGATCCTCCTCGTAGCCCAACTTCTTATGTAACTGAATAGTGTTGTAATCAACCATGTGCGAGAAGTCCGCGTGATACCTCAGGAGCATGGATACGTGAAAGATCGGATGAACTCCTGATAAGGCTGGAGGTAAAACAAGCTCATAAGCAACTTCTCCGACACGCCTCAATACCTTGAAAGGACCTATAAACCTGGGGCTCAACTTGCCCTTCTTCCCAAATCTCATGACGCCCTTAATCGGGGAAACCTTCAACATAACCTTATCTCCCTCCATGAATGCTATATCACGTGCCCGCTGATCTGCATAGCTCTTCTACCTAGACTGAGCTGTGTGGAGCCTCTCCTGAATAATCTTCACCTTCTCCAAGGCATCTCTCACCAAATTTGTGCCATATAACTCGGCCTCGGCAGGCTCAAACAATCCAATAGGAGAATGACATCGCCGACCATATAACGCCTCGAATGGAGCCATCTCAATGCTGGATTGATAGATGTTATTGTATGCAAACTTCGCCAAAGGCAAGAACTGGTCCCACTGACCTCCAAAATCAATCACACAAGCCCTGAGCATATCCTCCAAAATCTGAACCGTACGCTCTGACTGGCCATCAGTCTGAGGGTGAAATGCTGAGCTGAGGTCTATCTGAGTGCCCATCTCGCTGTGCAAAGCTCTCCAAAAATGCGAAGAGAACTGAGGACCTCGATCTGATATGATAGACACCAGCACACCATGTAGCCAGACTATCTCTCGAATGTAAATCTGAGCTAGCCTCTCTATCGTATAAGTAGTAGCCACAGGAATGAAATGCACCAATTTGGTCAATCTATCCACAATGACCCAAACCACGTCAACCCTCCGCAAGGTCCGAGGCACCCCAACCACGAAGGCCATGGTGATGCGCTCCCATTTCCACTGAGGAATGGACATCTGCTGAAACAAGCCTCCTGGCCTCTGGTGCTCGTACTTAACCTGCTGACAATTAAGACACCTGGCCACATACTAAACAATGTCCTTCTTCATCCGCCTCCACAAGTAATGTTGCTTCAAATCACGATACATCTTCGTCGCTCCTGGATGAATAGAATACCGAGAATTGTGCGCCTCTTCTAGAATCCTCTCCCTCAGGCCCTCAATATATAAAACACACAATCGGCCCTGAAGTCTCAAAACACCATCCTCGCCCAAGGTAACCTCCTTGGCTCTACCCTGGACCACCTTATCCCGAAGCTCTGCCAGACATGGATCATCAAACTGCCGAGCCTTAATCTCACCCAACAATGAAGACTGAGCATCCACAAGAGATAGAACTCGACGAGGCTCTGAAAGGTCCAATCTCACCAAGAGATTGGCCAAGGACTGAATGTTCAAGGCTAAAGGTCTCTCCTCAGTTGGGATGTAGGCCAAACTACCCATACTCGCTGCTCTCCTGCTCAAAGCATCCGCTACTACATTCGACTTGCCCGGGTGGTACAAAATAGTAAGATCATAGTCCTTTAGCAACTCAAGCCACCTCCGCTGTCTCAAATTAAGGTCCCTCTGCTTCAGCACGTACTGCAAACATTGGTGGTCAGTGTAGACCTCACAAGATACACCATACAAGTAGTGCCGCCAAATCTTCAAAGCATGAACAACCGCCGCCAACTCTAAGTCGTGTACAGGATAATTCTTCTCATGAACCTTCAGTTGCCTTGAAGCATAAGAAATAACCCTGTCATCCTGCATCAACACACATCCCAACCCGACGCGTGAAGCGTCGCAATATACAATATACATCCTTGACTCGGAAGGCAATGATAGAACTGGTGCTGAAGTCAATGCTGCCTTGAGCTTCTGAAAGCTCGCCTCACAATCGTCTGACCATCAAAATGGGGAATTATTCTAAGTTAACCTAGTCAGAAGAGCTGCAATAGAGGAGAATCCCTCCACGAATTGACGGTAATAGCTTGCTAAACCCAGAAAACTCCTAATCTCTGAAGCTGAAGTAGGACGCGACCAACTCTGAACTGCCTCAATCTTTTGCGGATCAACTTTGATACCCTCTCCGGAAACCACATGTCCCAGAAATGCCACAGACTCTAACCAGAACTCGCACTTGGAGAACTTAGCATATAGCTTCTGCTCTCGCAAGGTCTGAAGCACAACTATCAAATGTTGCTCGTGCTCACCAAGGCTCCGTGAGTAGATCAGTATATCATCAATGAAAACAATAACGAAGGAGTCGATAAACGGCCTGAACACCCTATTTATCAAGTCCATAAATGTTGCTAGGGCATTGGTCAAGCCAATGGTCAAGCCAAAGGACATCACTAAGAACTCATAATGGCCATATCTGGTGCGAAATGCCGTCTTCGGAATATCAGAAGCCCGAATCTTCAACTGGTGATAACCCGATCTCACATCATAATTAGAAAACACACGAGCACCCTGCAACTGGTCAAACAAATCCTCAATGCGCGACAGAGGATACTTATTCTTGATGGTCACTTTATTTAGCTGACGATAGTCAATGCACATCCGCATAGACCCATCCTTCTTCTTCACAAATAAGACTGGAGCACCCCACGGCGACACACTCGGCCTGATGAACCCCTTGGCCAACAACTCCTCAAGCTGCTCCTTCAACTCCTTTAGCTCCATAGGAGCCATACGATAAGGGGGAATAGAAATAGGCTAAGTATCTGGAGCCAAATCAATGCAGAAGTCTATATCTCGATCTGGGGTCGTGCTTGGAAGATCTGAAGGAAACACATTCGGAAACTCTCGAACAACAGGCACTGAATCAATGGTAGAAGACTCAGCGGTGGTGTCTCGCATAAAAGCAAGATAAGCTAAGCAACCCTTCTCGACCATGTGCCGAGCCTTCATATAGGAAATGACCCAGCTGAATGCACTAACTTAAGAACCCCTCCATTCTAACCTCGGCGACTCAAGCATGGCTAATGTAACTGTCTTAGCGTGGCAATCCAACACAGCATGATAAGGAGATATCCAATCCATGCCCAAAATAACCTCGAAATCAACCATATCAAGCAATAACAGGTTGGCTCTAGTCTCAAGTCCACAGAAGGTAATCACAAAAGATCGGTAGACCAGATCTACCACCACAGAATCGCCGACAGGTGTGGACACATACAAGGGAGAACCCAAGGACTCACGAGGAACATCCAGAGAATGGGCAAACAATGCTGAAACATATGAGTATGTGGATCCTGGGTCAAATAATATTGAAGCCTCTCTACCACAGACTGAAATAATACCTGTAATCACAGCGTCTGAGGCCACTGCGTCTGATCTGGCCGGAATAGCATAGAATCTGGCTGAAGCACCCGAAGACTGAGCTCCCCCAGAACGAGCTGGAGCTGACTGACCCCCTCTTGACTGACCTCCCCCTATAGGAAAGCCCCTGCCAACCTGACCCCCACCCTAGGTGGTCGAACTGCTGGTGCTGAAATCATAGGCTGGTGACTCTGCTGCATGGCCTTGCCCCGATACCTGGGACACTGCCCGATCATATGGTCCAGCGCCCCACACTCGAAACAACCTCTAGGTGTCGTAGTCTGCTGTCCCGAAGAAGAAGAACCCTGAATAGCTGGAGGGCGGTAAGAATCATCTGACAAGGCACTGAAATAGGAACCGGAGGATCTCTGATGGCTGGAGTAACCGCTGGGTGCACCCTGGATGGCTAGTGGATGGTAAGAGCTCTCTGGCATGGCACTAAACTGAGGCCTCACTGGAATACCCCTGGGAGGTAGTGGAGGTGCTGAATATGAAGGCCTACTGAACTGACCACCTCCGAAGTGACCTCTGCCCGTAGCTGGAGCACCCCTGAAGTCACTTGTGAACCTGGACCTCTTGTCCTGTTGACCCTGCTGACCTGGCTGACCCTGCTCCTTACTACTCGTACGGTAACCCTCAATCCGTCGAGCTATCTTGACTACAAGCTGGTATGGGGTACCCATCTCTACCTCTCTGGCCATGGAGGTCCTGATACCCGGATGTAAAACTGCCACGAATCGCCGCACCCTCTCGGCATCAGTGGGCAATATCATAAGAGCATGGCGGGATAACTTTGAAAACCTCACCTCATAATCCGTCACAGACATCTGCCCCTGCTCTAACCTCTCAAACTGACCCCGAAGCTCCTCTCTCTCGGACGGTGGAATGTATCTGTCCAAGAATAGCTGGGTGAACTGACTCCAAGTGACAGAAGGAGAATCCGCTGGCCTGCTAAGAACATAGGAGTTCCACCAGCGGCGAGCTCTTCCCTCAAGCTAAAATGTGGTGAAGTCCACCCCATGTGACTCTAGTATCCTCATATTGTGCAGTTTGTCCCTGCACTTGCCGATGAAATCTTGGGCATCCTCACCCCTCTCACCCCCGAAGACTGGAGGGAGAAGTCGGTTCCATCTATCAAGCATCTTTTGCTGGTCAACCTCTACGACTGGCCTGGGATCTGGCTGTGCTACGATAGGTTGAACTTCACCCACGGGCGGTGTGCCCGGAGTGTGATGTGATGCTTCCTGTCCAGTGGCCTGAGCGGTAGGGGTTTTAAATTCCCCTCCCTCCTGGGAAGTAGCAGGGTCTGCTGGAAGTACGCCTGCCTGGGACATAGTGTCCATAAATCTCAACATGCAGCCCATGACCTCCTGGAAGCCTGGCGCCGTCATAAAATCCGCTGGAGCAGGAGCAACTAGAGGAAACTCATCCTGCTCCTTGATAATAGGATCCTCAAGCGGTGCAACTGGTACAGCTCTGGGATGCCCTCGTCCCCTACCTCGAACAGGAGCCCTACCCCTGCCCCTACCACGGCCTCGAGCGGCGGGGGTAGCGGCCTCCCCTGGATAAGGAACCTGAGAAGCACGCGTCCTCACCATCTGTGAGGGAGTAGAAGATCAATTTGAGTACATCGTAGATTGCATGATAGGATCTGAAAAAAGAGGAGTTTCTTAACACCCTATAGCCTCCTTAAGATAAGTACATACGTCTCTGTACCGATCCTCAAGACTCTACTGGGTTTGCCTGTGACTCTTGACACTACGTGAACCTAAAGCTATGATACCACGTTGTCACGACCCAAATCCTGATTCAGGTCGCGATGGCGCCCATCGACGGGATTAGGCAAGCCAATATAAAAGAGACTAGGTGATACCCCTTCCCCGCCTGATTAAACATGTCAGAAATTACCAATTTTAAACAATTAACATAATTCTAGCTTGATACGACATTAAAATCATGAAAATATAAAGGCACATGGCCAAACCGAAGCACATATATAGATACACAGCTCATACCCAAAATAAAAATTACGTGTTTGCCAGGAACTAGTGTCACGGGCAACTACTGAATATACAATGACTAAAAATGAATACAGGGCCTTAGTCTGAATGAAATAGACAGAGAACATGACAAAAGAAACTCCAGGGTGCTGCAAGGAAGTTGCCAGGAAGAGCAGCTCACCGTGAAGTATGATCACACAATCAATACCTAGCACCGGCCTGATAATCAGGTATACAAGCCTCCGGACATGTACAATCAAGTACAGAAGAAAAGAAAGTGCAGCATGAGTACATAAATAAATATGTACCCAGTGAGTATCCCGTCCAATCTCGAAGAAGTAGTGACGAGAGGTCGACTCGATACTCACTAAGGTCCAACAGTAATAGTATAAAACAGGATATAAGGAAAATAGTAGACATGTAAACAGTGCACCACAATTGCAAAGAGAATACAAAGTTCCCAAATAAATATTTAAAGCAATAACAACTTACATGTCCCTCTTCCCAAACATCTGTCAAATCACAAATAGGAAAACGGTACCAAACAGACATGCGCACATAGGAGTAAGACAACCAGCTGGAGTCATGAGGAAGAATAGCTATGCACTTACGGGAATCGATCGTCTCGTACCAGGAGTGATGCTTAACAATAATCGTGCCTACGCACTGCCGGGGATCGACCTGCCCGTACCAAGAGTGCGTCTAAATAGCTATGCGCTGCCGTGGATCGACCGGCTCGTACCAAGAGTGCATGCTTACCAATAATCCTGCCTACGCACTGCCAGGGATCGACTGGCCCGTACCAAGAGTGCGTCTAAATGTTGTCCTATCATATCATAGTGTAACTTCGCCTATGCACTGCCGGGGATCGACCGGCCCGTACCAAAAGTGCATTCTTAATTAAATCCCCGGTGCACTGCCGGGGATCGATCGGCCCGAACCAAGAGTGCACACTTATCCGCCGTGGCGTACGGCCCGCTCCCATAAGAGTGAAGGAAATTACATAACGCTCGCGGGATGTAGATTACGAAGCGACAACATGCGCACACAGAATGTAAAGTTCATTTCACCACAATCCTTTCCAATTATTTAAGTAAATTGAAGCTCAGGAAAATAGTAACATATATAAAAGCATGAATCTAAGCATATAGTTAATTTAAGGCAGAATACATGGCATGCTGTGGTCCTAAGCTACCCGGACGTGACAATAGTAGTCGCTACGTACGGACTGTCGTCACGTGGTACGCACGTAGCCCCCAAACACAAACATACAACACATGGAACACCTATGGGGACAATTCCCTCTTACAAGGTTAGAAAGGAGACTCACCTCGCGACGAAATCACCCCTCGGATCAAGGATGCGCCCGAATCTCCGAAAGCTACACTCGACAGCTCACAACTAGCCAAATAGAGTATAATTGAATCAATTCTAAGCTCAAAGAAGGAGAATTAATAAGAAATCCCAAAATTTAGCATTCTTGAAGGTTTTTGGAATTTCGACCCTAGGCCCACACGTTCAGATTTCGAAAATTGTTGAAGGAATCAATTACCCGGAGTGTAAGGATCATAATTATGCAAGTTCTTGCTCGAATTAATGGCTAAAATGGATAATTCATAAGATTCCCAAAATCCCTAAATTACTACCCAATTTTATAAATTTTAGGATTTAGAAGGGGGATTTAACTAGGAATTGATGTTAAAGATAGAAAAAGTATGGAGTTTTACTTACCTTGAAAACAATGGTGGAATAGCTCTCTTGAAATGTCTCCAAAAGCTCAAGGAAGAAGGTGGGAATGGTGGAAAATGGCCAACTCCCGTATTAATTAAACTTCCAAGATAATGCTTCTATGTGATCGCGACCTGAGGCCTGCGATCGCGAAAACCAGCTTCTCTGACCTCTGCGATCGCGGCAGAGGTCTTGCGAAAGCGAAGAACAAACTCACCCGGCCCATATGCGACTATATGCGATGGCGAGAAAAGTCTGCGATCGCGAAGGTGTGGAACCCAGACCTCTGCGATCGCAAAGGGGAGGTTGCGATCGCAGAGAACAATCAACAGCCTAGCAAAATCCTTCTCCGCGATCGCAACCCTCCTTCTGCGATCGCAGAGAAGGAAACCAGATAGTAGAATTTCTTGTTTTTCTAACTTAGCTCCTGGGGGTCTAAAACACACCCGAGCCCCTCAAGACCCTGTCCAAAAGCACCGGCAAGTATGTATTCATGATACAGACTCGCTCGAACTTCCAGAATATGAAAAATAACAACGGAACTCAAAATTCAACCCCAAAACCAAATTGAATCAACTTAAGAACTTAAGAATTCTTGAATTCACTTCATTGCACCGAACGGAACTATATTACTCAGAATGACTTCAAATTTTGCAAACAAGTCATAATTGACTATACGGAACAATTCCCGGTCCCGGAATTCCATTCAGACCTCGATAGCATAAAATCACGTCCCAAGCCAAATTTCAAATATAAGAAAATCTTGCGTTCCATTTCGGGCGCCGAAATGCTCCAAGGTCATCGAAACCCTGAGTCGAACACACGCCCAAGTCCAAAATTATCATACGGAGCTACTGGAGATGTTAGAACTAGATTCCGAGGTCGTTTGCTCAAAATGTTGACCGAAGTCAAACTTGGCCAAATAGGCCAACCTTAAGGAACCAAGTGTTCCTAAATCACCCAAACCATCCCCAAATCCTGAGCCACCCGCTCCCACAAGTCATAAAGCACGAATAGCCGCTATGGAAGGTTTCATTTAAAGGAACAGGATCCTAATACGCAAAACGACCGGCTGGGTCGTTACAGTTTTCTACCGTTAATTGACCCTCCCCAATTTAAGGGTTCTCTTCCGGATTTCTCTATAAGAATTGCCTCCCTAATTGGCTGATTGATTTTATTTGATTACCCTTATTTTTACAAACTGTGATTTCCTCTTTGCCTTATTTCCTTTACCTCACTAAGTGCTATATATACTCTCATTATGATTCTTCTAAGGACACGAACACAATTCATAAAGAATCTCTCGCTCACACGCACACTTTGCTCTCATCTTGATGCTACTTGTATTTACTACATTGTCTAGCCGGCTGAAAGTCAAGGCTAGCCACTGATTTCTGCATACTAATTACCTTTTGTTTGCTACCATTAACTAGTATGTATCCATTCCTAATGTCATTAATTATATTATAAATATTCTACCTATATGCTTTCTTATCTATTGAATCCATATCCCTTTTGTATTTTAATTAGCATGACTGCTTCTGCCTTTCCGGTGATTGCAATTAGTATGGTTACTACTATACTTGAACTTATGTATCCCTTGTCTATTGATTGCAGTCAACATGATCACTTCTATATTTAGGTCTTACTACTTTAAATCAGCATGGCTAATCCTGTATTTAGTTCTATGTCTTTCCTGTCTTACTACTTTTAATCAGCATGACTACTCTTCCAATTAGTTCTATGTCTTTCCTGTCTACTGCCTTATTTAGCATGATTACTCATGTTGCTATGCCCTACCTAGCGCTATGTAATCTGGCCTTTTAAACTTATGTGTTTGTTGTCTATTGCTTCTAATCAGCACCATTAGGTCTTATTGAGTGCTATGGAATCTAGTTGTTGTAATACGCCAATTTGCTTTTTGTTAATCAGCATGCTTCTATTCCTGATTAGTTTCATGTGTTCTTGGTTAAGGATTTCTATGTTCCTAACCCCTGCTACCCCTTATCTGTGTAGTTGTCTATTCCCTGCACACTGTATGCCCACCTAGTGTTAAGTAATGAACTAAGCTAAATCTTGGCAATGTGAATCTTTGCTTTGAAACATTGTGACTATATGTCTGTTTGTTGTTTGTTTGACGAAAACTTTGTTTTCGGAATGCTTCAATGACTCTGCTTCATTTCTAAACTATTTCACTTCTAAATTGTTTTACTTCCAAACTGTTTTACTTCTAAACTGTTTTTCTTAAAAAACTATTTCTATTTTCAAGCACTATTTTTCCACTCCTACTCTTAGAACACCTAGGGTCCTGCCCCTCCAGTGTGAGCACTACATAGGAGTCCATGAGACTCCTCCGAACTCTGACACACTGGAGCTGACTCTTCCACACTTATGCACAAAAAATGTCTTCTTTAAAGGGTTCTTGGTGTGAGCACTGCCCGGGGTCCCGAGGCCCTTCGGAGCTTTGACGCACCAAGATACTCTCTTCAATACTATAAGATGTTGGCATTTCAGACTTGGTTGGAGGCCTGGTTGTCCAGGTTTATTCTTGGGCCCATCCAGGCTCCCTATAGTATAGCAGATTCATTTTTGTAATTCATTTATCTTTGGTCTATAATAATAATTCTTGTAAAACAGATATTGGGGATATTAATAAAATGGGAGGGACCTTTACATATCTTTTTGTGGGAATCTGGTAGAAACCATACTCATAGGACTGTTATGATTGTCTACATGCATTAGAAACCATGATTATAGGTCTGTTATATGCATTAGAAACATGTTCATAGGCTCATCACACCATTTGTTCTAAACTTCCATCTCTAAAAAATCTGCATACTCACATCTGCGTTAGATATCCTGATTCAAGTTGTTTATCAATTTTGCCTTGATAATCATGTTCATAAACTTTCCTATGTGCATTAGAGATCATGCTTCTAGGACTTTTATTGTACTCGCCTAAATATCATGCCTATAGTTAATCGTATAAAATTAGTTTCATCATCAGACCCATAAGAAATAAGTATAAAAGTAGTCCCAACACTTAGATATCATGCTTATAGAGATGGACATGTAAAACCAGTTCTGTAATGATTTTGATTATTTTCAGCATCTAGACAGCATGCCTATAGGGTCTAATGAATAAAAACCTGCCCCTTAAAAATCGATCATTGGTTAATTATGGTTCTGACTAATGATTAGATATCATGTTTATAAGATACTTCTGATCCACACCTAGGCAAGCCATTAGGACAACTAAAATTCTGAAGTTATAAAACCGTGTTTGTTTGACTGTTTGTGAACTGCCCAGATTCGGGAAGTGATAAATCAGTAGGCAAACTGATTAGGTATCCACTGCCTCGCTTTAATAATATGTTGCATATTCTACTTTGTGCTCACTTAGATATCCTGCTGTAGGACTTTTAAAGTGTTTAAAAACTGTTGTTTGAGACGTGCAATTGTCTGCCTATTTGAGGAGGTAAATGTGAGCCTTAAACTGCTCTGTTATATGATAGTCCAATTTGTTTTTCTTGTCGTTTAAATTTTATCCTTTTTAAGCACCATAGGTGAGTCTAGAACCACCTTAACTAGAGGTCCTAAGCACCTCCAGGACCACAGGTAAGGGACGGGTAATGCACGCATAGAGTATGCATTTAATTAGAATTGCTTATATAACCATTAAGGGGAGGGTAATTGGGTAGTAAAGGATATGATGACATGTGCGCTAATGCTACTCATAACACCTCTATTTGAGGAAAATTTACCAAGTATAGCACAGAAGTGAATCCTATAGGCTAATAAACTTAAGACCCATTTATTCATGTTTTAAATAATCCCTATGAGTTTAAATATCTTTATTTCCTTAATGACTAATTCACAAAATGAGTTTGGTCGGGACCCACCGTTGTGGACCTCGAGGGGTGCCTAACATCTTCCACTCAAGGTAATTTCGAACCCTTACCCAATCCCTGGTAATGTAAACCGGTTTTATGAGTTATTTACAGTAGGTGCCCTAACTCACCTTAAATCCGTTAGGTGGTGACTCTTCAATTTCCATATCCCTTCCCAAAAGGAAGTGAGTTGTCCCAAAATGTCGAAACCTGGACTCCGCGAGGAAAAAGGGGGCGCGACAGTGATCTAACCCTATTTTTGATAAGTGTGTGATCTCTATACCAGGTAGCATATGTTGAAACTCCATATTAGCCAGGCATCGTTCCAGCCTTTAAAAGATGCAGTCCTCTTTGGCTCTCCCATTCCACCAAGTGCTTATCCTTCCTTTGAAACCTAGATCAGTTGGATTTACATGTGTTGATGCAATCTCTAAAATCATTAACCTCATTCAGAGATACAGGAAGTCCACAAACATTTCCTCTTCATCCCAAATAACATTGAAGTCTACCTTCTTAATTTGTGCCAAGGTATATCACGTATCCTTGGAGCATGTATAAATTCAATTGTTATTCATTTTTAGGGTAAATGTCACGCCCCAAACATAGAGAGCGCGATCCGTTCTCAGCCGCGTGAACCCGGATGAGCAAGCTGATAACAAGCTAAATACACGTAGTTAGTGTATGTTTACACTCCAACTTAAGGATGCTTCACTGCCTTAAGGATGTTAAATGATGATAAACTGGCTCTAATTTTGATTTTTGTGTTTCACAGGAGCTAAATGCACTATTGAGGACTTAGGATGGTGATTTGCATGAACTTGAAGAAGAAAATCCCAATGGGATATTTGATGGGTGAATTGAAGGATGAAAGGCGCTTGGGGAAGAATAAAAGTCCACTAGAGCGGGCATTAGCGCGCCTGCGCTAGTCCAGTTGATTGGGACAGAACAAAACCCCACTAGCGTGGGCACTAGCTCGCCCGCGCTAGTCCAGACAAAAAAAGTAATTCTGAAGGGCACTTTTGGAAGTTTGGGACCAATCCAGTTAACCTATATAAGGTTCAACTCACCCAAAGGAGTAGATTATCAAGGTTTTGAGGCTAATTCAAGAATAGCAAAGGCAAGAAGCAAGGAGGGCAGTTGGGCATAAATTCTCATCCCCCCTCCTTGTGATTTTACCATTGTTCATGAATCCTTTTGTTGTTTTCAATACAATTATGAGTATCTAACTTCTTTAATCTAAGGTTTTGGTGAAACCCGTTTAGGATGAACTTATTGTTATATTAATATAGTTTTGCTTGGTTTTCAATCTCTATTTGTTCAACTACGTTATTGTTGTAGTTGATTGAAGGGCCCTCAATTAGCTGTTCCTATTTAGTGTGTATCTACTCGAGAAAGAGTACATGTTTAGGTAGTTGTTGAACAAAATCACTCCTGGAGTATTGGAGAGATACATAACCGAGTGTTTAAAGGTTGGATTAGAGATAACGATGCCTTGGATGCAATCTAAAGTGAACTGTAATACAAATTAGCTAGCGTAACTCGAGAGAGTGCGTATAGTAGATTATCATAATTACTTGAGAGAGATTTATGATAGCTTGAGTGTTCATGATTGATAGAGATAATTAAGCCAAAACTATAGGAAATACACAATAAGAGAATTCATCAACGAGGGAAACCATAACCTTAGACCTTTATCGCATCTGTTTACATCTAAATATTAGTTGTCTTTTAGTTTGTTTAATTTCATCAGATGTAGTAGTAAAAATACCAAAAAGTGATATTCATAACCTTTGGGGAAATTTATTATTGAGAATCTAGTAGTCTAACAACAACATTTGATATACGTTAGTTCCCTATGGGATTCGACTCTAGGAAAAATACTCAGATTATATTTGCAACGCCCGCTTAGTCTTTTATTAGACATAGTTGAGTGTGATCAAATTTTGGCTCCGTTGTCGGGGAGCTAAGTATTATCAATTGCAGTTGGAAGAAAATACAAAATTCTTAAGTGTAGTCAATTTTCTTCGATTTCATTCATATATTGAATTTCTAACGTTTGCTGAATCGGTTGTACATGTGCATGCCTAGAAACCCATCGAGAATTGGTGAAGTACTTGAAGCCTTACTAGAACCCGAAAATTTTTTCAAGGCCTTGAACAGGTCCAACCAGAAAAACAAGCAACTACCACTCATTGAACAAATTGAAACAGACATGGCAGATCTAAATGACGAGAACAACAATAATAACGGGGAAGATGTGGTTGACACATTTGCTCAAGTTGCAGAGCATGGGGTACCTATTGTACCAGAGGCATCCTTATATGACTGGGCACAACCCACAACGGAGAATTTGGCCATCGGGATAGAAGTCCCTCAGATACAGGCCGAGTCCTTTCAGATCACAAATAATATGCTGCACTTGTTGCAGAATAAGGGACTATTCTCGGGGTCATACATTGAGGATCCCCAACAGCATCTGAAGAACTTTCTGTCGATTTGCAAGACTCAGAGGCAACCAAACGTCACTCCGTAGGCAATAAGACTATTGTTGTTTCTGTTTTCAGTTACAGGAGTCACCCAGACTTGGCTAAACTCGCTCCCCATCAATTCCATTGCTACATGGGAGGAGTTAGTTAAGTAGTTCCTGATCAAGTTCCATGCACCAAACAAAACGACTCAACAAATTGATGAAATCTTGAGCTTCAGACAGAAGCCTACAAAGTCACTACAAGAAACTTGGGAACAGTTCAAAGGAATGTTAGTTATCTGCCCACACCACGGTATTCCAGAGCAGATATTGGGGCAGCAATTTTATAAGGGTTTGGCAGACAATGTTAAAGCAAATGTTGATGATTCAGCTGGTGGAGCATTCTTGAGCAAAACATGGAGAGAGAGCCAGAGCTTACTGGATAAAATGGCACAGAATTCAAGGTGGACAACCAGGGGTGCATCTATTACCCCAGTCGTTCACTCAGTGCCATTAGATCCGTCCAACACTATTGCGGAAAATATGGCAACTTTGATGACACAGATGAGCATACTTATGAAGAAGGTAGAGGAGTCAGAGCAAAAGTAGCAAGTTCATATTGTGGATACTACCAATGGGGGCTTATGCACATCTTGCATTAGTCAACCAATTGATAATCAGTGGAATGCAGATTGCGATCATCCTCACTACCCGAAATATATGAATTATGTGTCATACTATGGAGGCCAGAGACAGGGTGGACAGAATTGGGGTCAGCAGGCTCAGCCGTACAGACCACCTCATCAGCAGCATAAGAGTGGAAACATGGGTTCCATGAGACCTTATGGTAATGTGGTGCCCTACCAAAGGCCACAAGGGTTTAATAATCAAAATCAGCAACATGCATATCACCCCCCTCAGCAACAACATGGGGGAGACAAGAAGATGGGTTTTCTAGACTTGAAGCGATGATGCAACGGGTTATTGGGTCAACTACCAAAATAAGTGAGAGAGTAGATGCACACAAATCAGCTATTAAAAATATTGAAGTGCAGATGGGCCAAATCTCAGTGTCCTTGAATAATCGTCCTCTTGGGACTTTGCCTGCAGACACTCAGGTAAATCCTAAGGACCAGGGCCCAAAGCAGCTGATGGTAGTGAGTCTTCGCAATGGTAGGGACTTAGACTTGGAACATGAGATATCTCGTGAAAGCAGACAGGCCGAGACACTGGTACCAGTGCCGATTAAACTTGATGATTCAACAAACCTGACCAAGGTAATAGTGCAGCCTATTGAAGGAGAACCCAGTACGTAGAGTGAGGCTGAAAAAGAAGTAGAAATAGCCCAGAAGCCAGTAGTTGAGGTGGTGGCTGAGAAAGAAAAATCCCAAATCACTGGGAAAAAGAGACCGCCAGCACCATTCCCACAAAGGTTGTCCAAGTACCAGAAATATGAACAGTACAAAAAGTTCTTGGATATGCTGAAACAGATACAGGTAAACATTCTTTTAATTGATGCTCTGAAGGCGATACCTGGCTAAGCGAAGATGATGAAGGACTTGATGTCCATAAAATTGGATTTCCAAGACTTGGAAACTGTGACTCTTACTCATACTTGCAGTGTCGTAGTGACACGACAAATTGTAGAGAAGTTGTCAGACCCTATAAGTTTCACAATTCCCTACACCATTGGAAATTTTGATTTTGCCAAAGCACTGTGTGATTTGGGGGCCAGTATTAATCTCATGCCCCTGGCCATTTACAAGAGACTGGGGATTGGTAGATCCAGACCAACTTCTATGTTATTGCAGCTAGCTGACAGGACGGTAAAGAGACCGTCAAACATTCTGGATGATGTATTGGTGCAAGTAGGGAAGTTTTTGTTCTCTGCTGATTTTGTGATATTGGATTGTAGAGTGGATGAGGAGAATCCCATAATTTTTGGAAGGCCATTCTTGGCCACAGGCAGAGCCCTCATTGATTGTGGAACTGGGGAGCTCAAGATGAGACTAAACAATGAAGAAATCACCTTCAATGTGAAAAGTCCATGAGGCGACCAAGTGAATTCGCCAATTGTTCTCGCATTGATGTTGTGGATGTGATATTGGAGGAATATGATGCGTCCTTGACTATTGAGGACCCCCTTGTTGCATGTTTGATGAATTTGGGTGAGGTAAATGGGGAAGAATTGGCAGAATGGGTGTTAGCACTTGAAGGAAAAGGGGTCTGGCCGAGGGCTCTCGAGTTTGAGCCATTGCACTTAGAGAAAAGAGAGAGCCCGCCAGCCAAACCTTCTGTGGAAGTACCACCCAAACTAGAGTTGAAACCACTGCCAGCCCATCTCAGGTATGCGTTTCTTGGACCTAACTCTACTTTACTTGTTATTATCTCATCAAGTTTGTTAGATATGCAGGAAAATCAGATGTTACAGGTACTCACTGAGTGCAAGAGTGTCATTGGGTGGACCATGGCAGACATCAAAGGGATCAGCCTGGCATACTGTATGCACAAAATTCTCCTGGATAATGGACACAAACCTTCTAGGGAACACCAAAGGCGGCTTAACCCAAACATGAAGGAAGTGGCGAAGAAAGAAATTATCAAGTGGTTAGATGCGGGAATCATTTTCCCCATCTCTGACAGCAACTAGGTTAGCCCAGTGCAATGTGTTCCAAAAAAGGGTGGCATGACGGTTGTGAAGAATGAAAATAATGAGCTGATATCGACAGGAACCGTCACTGGCTGGAGAATTTGCATGGATTACAGAAAGATAAATCTTGCCATCCGGAAAGATCACTTCCCACTTCCCTTCATCAATCAAATGCTTGACAGGCTGGAAGAGAGGTCTCACTTTTTTTTCCTAGATGGGTACTCGCGGTACAACAAAATTTCCATTGCCCCAGAAGACATGGAAAAGACCTCCTTCACATGTCCCTATGGGATATTTGCCTTCAGAAGGATGCCATTCGGCCTTTGCAGCGCACCTGCCACATTTCAAAGGTGCATGATGGCTATATTCACTGATATGGTCGAAGATATCATGGAGGTATTCATGGATGATTTCTCAGTAGTGGGAAATTCATTTGATGAGTGCCTAGAAAATCTAACCCTTGTGCTAAAGAGGTGCATTGAGACGAACCTCATGCTTAACTTGGACAAGTTCCATTTCATGGTACAAGAAGGGATCGTCTCGGGCCACTTGGTTTCTAGCAAAGGAATTGAGGTGGACCGCGCCAAAGTAGATGTGATTGAAAAACTTCCACTACCTACATCGGTCAAAGCTATACGTAGCTTCCTTAGGCATGCCGGGTTCTACCGGCGATTCATCAAAGATTTCTCCAAAATAGCCAACCCTCTCTGTAAGTTGATTGAAAAAGATAACCCATTTGCGTTTTTTAATGATTGCAGTGTGCCTTTTGAGGAGCTAAAAAAGCGGCTAGTCACGACCCCGATAATTGTTTCCCCCGACTGGGAGCAACCGTTTGATCTCATGTGTGATGCCAGTGACTACGCAGTGGGAGTCGTGTTAGGAGAGCGAAAGGATAAGATAATGCACCCAATCTACTACGTAAGTAGGACATTGAGTGGAGCTCAGCTGAACTACACGGTGACCGAGAAAGAGATGTTGGCAGTAGTGTTCGCCTTTAACAATTTCAAATCATACTTGATCGGGTCGAAGGTGAGTGTGTACACTGATCATGCAGTCATCATATATTTGATTGAGAAGAAAGAATCCAAGTCGCGCCCAATTCGTTGGGTGTTGGTGCTGCAAGAATCCGATTTAGAGATTCGTGACCTCAAGGGCATGGAGAACCAAGTCGCTGACCACCCGTCGCGACTTGAAGGTGCTGAGAATGCAGTGGAAGCAGAGAATATTCTAAAAACCTTTCCAGACGAGCAGCTACTCGCCACAATCATGGAGGATGTGCCATGGTATGCAGACATTGCAAACTACCTGGCAAGTGGTATTGAGCCTTATGAACTCTCATCTGTCCAAAAGAAAAGATTTTATCGTGATTGCCGTGATTATTATTGGGATGAACCACACTTGTTTAGAATTTTTATTGATAACATGATCTGGAGGTGTGTCCCCGAGATAGAGGTATTTTCTGTTTTGCAGGCTTGTCACGCGTCAACATATGGAGGACATTTTGGAGGAGTTCGAACAGCAGCTAAGGTTCTAGAGGCCGGATTCTACTGGCCAACTATGTTCAAAAAGGCTCACCAATGGGTGAAGGGCTGTAATGAGTTTCAAAGGACGGGGAACATATCTCGTCGTCATGAGATGCCCATGAACCCGATACAAGAAGTGGAGGTGTTTGATGTTTGGGGGATTGACTTCATGGGTCCCTTTGTCAGTTCCTATGGCAATGAGTACATACTTGTTGCTGTAGATTATGTGTCCAAATGGGTGGAATCTGCAGCACTCCCCACCAATGATGCAAGAGTGGTGGTGGGGTTCTTGAAGAAAAACATATTCACCCGTTTTGGGATACCAAGGGCCATTATCAGCGACGAAGGCACCCATTTTTGCAACCTTGTCTTCGAAAAGCTGCTAGCTAAGTATGATGTGCGCCACAAGGTGGAAACCCCTTATCACCCTCAGACGAGCGGGTAGGTTGAGATATAAAATCGAGAAATCAAGAGTGTGCTAACAAAAACGGTGAACGCCACAAGAACTGATTGGGTGAAAAAGCTTGATGACGCACTCTGCCCTATAGAACTGCATTCAAAATGCCAATTGGTATGTCTCCGTACAAGTTGGTGTTTGGAAAGGCCCGTCACCTGCCAGTAGAACTGGAACATCGAGCTTGGTGGGCACTGAAACAGTTGAACATGGATCTTGATGCTGCGGGGGCAAATAGAGTCACTGAGTTGCATGGGTTGGATGAATTCAGGTATCAAGCATTTGAAAGCACGATGATGTATAAAGAAAGAATGAAGAGGTTACACGACAAGAATATTGTGGACCACAACTTCAAACCCGGAGATAAGGTACTGCTCTATAATTCAAAATTGAGATTATTTCCGGGTAAGCTCAAGTCCCGATGGTCTAGACCATTTCGAGTGGTCGAAGTGTTTCCCTCTGGTTCTGTAGAGATTGCTACTGAAGATGGGTCCAACGCCTTCAAGGTTAATAGACAGATATTAAAATTGTATGTGGGGATGGATGAGATCAAGGAGTTTTCTGTGGTACATCGTTTTGAACCCCAGAGGTCGAGCGAGCCTTAAATGCGCTCAGTTTGCGTCGTGTCGCGACGTTAAATCAGGCGCTTCATATGAGGAAACCCATTTACTTGTTGTAATTGTCGTTCCATGACATTAACTAAGGCGCTGGTTGGGAGGCAACCCAATACATATAGTGTTTATAGTGTAAGTACTAACATATGCAGGTGTGTGAGGAAAGGGGTAAAAAAAATAACAAGACCATAAGAAATAAGAACGAAAACAACAAAGTTTGCTGACGCCTGGACTAGCACGACCGCGCGAAGCTCGCGCTAGAGGTCACTCTAGTCGAGTTTCATTTTGTCTCCCAGTCTTCGTAACTAGCACGACCGCGCGCTCGCGCTATTCACATTTTGTTCTGCCTAGTGACCCCTGGACTAGAGCGATCGCGCTATGGTCGCACTAGTCCGTCTCGACACCAGGTAATTTTCGGTTTTTTTATTTTATTTTTTTTTTTGTTTTTATTTCTTCCCAACCAATCAATTAACTTTACCCCCCCCCCCCCCCCCCCCCCCCCC
>ML267827.1:23048-59609 GCA_005239495.1 Nicotiana undulata
CCCCTCCCCCAACCTACCCCACCCCTCCCACAACCCCTACTTTCCCTCTCACGTTACAACTCCCCCTCCCCATAAACCCTTCCCATTCTTCTACTATTCCTCTCCCTCTCATTCCCTAAACCAAACAAAAATCTCTGCATTTCTTCTTCTTCCTCCTAAAACTCAAGTAATCCCAAGAACAAGTCTTCCTCAACCCCATAACTCCATCTCTATCTCTCTCAACTCTACAGGTATGTATCTCCCCCACTAATTTTCTTTTAATTTTTGTCATTGTTTTCCCTTTTTCTTTGTACAAAAATTGTAGCTTTTTTCCTTTTTTTGGAAACCGGGCGGACGAGCTTTTGGGCAACGGAAAAATGGAAGTGGGTAGAGGGTGCTTCTCAGCTAGATTTGGGCGTGGGGTCGCTGTAGTGGCTAGGGTGAGTATTCCTACACGGCTGGACGCCCGGTAGAAATACGTGGGAGTAGTTAAGTTGTACAGATGGTTAATTATATATGAAGTGTGGGTTGTTGCGATTGTGTTGGGTGTAGTTTGGGGGTATTGTAGTGGTGCTTGACATCCAATATTGAGTAATTTGGGGTTTAAAGTAAATAATGCCCACCACATGTTTGTGAAAATGCAGCATTGAAGATAATGGATGTGACCAATTGTACGGTGAAGTCTGAGTAACCATAGTTGGGTCACCATGTTATGCTGAGATAATATTGTGCTATTTGTAGGTACATAGACTCCACGCAAGCGTCAAGCCACCGGCTTCTCCTCGAGCCGACCAACAGGTGCCCCCACCGGAAGGCCACAAATATCAGTTGACTCTAGGCCTTTCGATAGCCACAAGTTTTTCTCAGCAAAGGCTCGGGACAGGTTCATAGAAAAAGAAGATAAGTCAGTTGTACCTGAGCAGGGCATGGATTCCGAGGCCATCCGGATGAACCGTCCTAAGATGTATGAGATCTTAATGCAGCGTCGTCTGGATGTTTTCTTTGAGGTACCCGATGAGTCCAATGCTATGATTGTCCGGGAATTTTATGCCAATGCTCCAGAGCACAAAATATATATTGTAACAGTGCGGAGGAGGCAGTTCAATGCCTCAATGGAGAACATTAGGAGAATGTATAGGCTAACTCCACCAGTGGATGAGTATGAGGATGGCTACCAGGCAAATGGAAAAAAAAGGTCCTCCTGGGATAGGTTCCTCTCGACCATATGTCGACCGGGCATCGCGATGAGGTGGTACAAGTACGGGAACAAATTCCACTCATCATCCCTCAAGTTTGAAGCCAAATGTTGGATGTAACTAATCAACAGCAGACTATTGCCATCCAAAAACACCTTAGAGGTGAACGTTCCTCAAGGGTGTTTGATTTGGTGCTTCATGACGGATAATCCATTTGATGTAGCCCAGGTCATCCATGAGGAGATGTTGTTCTGCAGCAAGGTCCAAAGGAATGGGTTCTTTTACCCATCTCTCATTACTCGATTGTGCTCCGTGGCTGGGGTTCCAGGTGACTTTGCAGTGGATGGCTGGGTGCCAACAGTGTACACCTTCAAAGCTGAAAGGGTTACTACGGGCAAGGATGCGGTGGTGGAGGATAAGGAATTGGAGGGGCATGACTCTGAGGAAGATGAGGCGGAGGAGGAGCCACAACATGGAGATGAGGCGATTGAGCACATGGAGGAGGTACAACCCGTTCGGGAGCAGGCTGTAGATGTTGGAGGCCCGTTTAGGGCCAATCGGGGACAGCGATTGGATCACCTGGAGCAGGATGTGGTCGGGTTGAGGACTTCAGTGACTGAACTGGAGTCCAGAGTTGATGAAATGGCTGCCCATCAGAAAAAATCAGAAAATAAGATTATGGGCTGGCTACGTGCCCTGGGTCGTTCTTGCAACGTGGACCCAGGAACTGTCTCCGACAAAGATTGAGCTGTCAGGGAAGTCCCCTTACCTTACTCTATATTTTTATTGGCCATGAGGACATGTACTCATTATAAGTGTGGGGTGGGGGAAGGATTCCATGTTTGTTGTATGTTGTACACTTGTTAATTGTTTGCTTTAATTTTCTTTTAACTCCATGTTTGGGCCGTGCTTGCAACGTGGACCCAGGAACTGTCTCCGACAAAGATTGAGTTGTAAGGGAAGTCCCTTTACCTTATTCTATATTTTTATTGTCCATGAGACATGTCCTCATTATAAGTGTGGGGTGGGGGTAGAATTCCCTATTTTTTTTGTTTGTTTGTGTTGTACATAGTGTATAATCAATTAAGTCGTCTTGGCCCGATGACGGATCCCTTCGACGGGGTTCTTGAGGGACTAAGTCGACCAAAAAAAATGTAGTGGACTCTTCCTGATGACAGATTTCTTAGGCAGTTTTCTTGAGGGAAGTTAGTCCAAAGAAAACACCAAAAAGATTTTTTATTTTCTTTTTAGGTAGTGTAGTAACTCCCCCTTATTTTTTTTACCACGGTTCTTTTCCATGGGTTTAGCTTGAACCGGGTATAGTTAGTTTTTTTTTTTTTTTNTTTGTTGACTCTTCTAGAATGCCTTAATTTTGCATGTTGTAACTAACTTGAATGCTCAGTAGAGTGTTTTGATGAACCAATATGGAGTGAATTATGTGCCATGTGTGTGTAAGGTATTTTGCATTGTACTCTATGTCCACATTTGATACCTAGAACTTGCCCTGTGTGTGTGCAAAGCGAAATGGTAGTTTGTTTAGTCTTAGAAGTGATATAGGCATTTCTTTGTTAAGCCAGACATAAATATGTATCCACCTGATTGCAATTCACCATAGTTAGCCCCTTTGAGCTTATAAGACTGTTTCGTTGGCAACCACATTACAAACCGTACCCATTGTTTGAATAGCCTGCATGTTTGAACCCTATACCTCCTATAAGCACTTTAATGGTAGAGAACATGTAAAAGTCAAAGTGTTGGGTGGTGGTCTGGTTTTTGAGTGGAATCAACGAAATAGAAAGAATGGTGCGAAGCATAAAAGAATGAACACCACTGGAAAAAAAAGGAGAAAAAGAAAAATATAGGAAGAAAGAAGGACAATGAATAAATGCAGTCCTTGATGGGTGGTTATTTCAGGAAAAAAAAAGTGCACCTAATTAAATTTTGGGGTAATCTAAAGAGTGGTGGAAATTCTGGCCAAACATAAGAATGGGCTGAAAGCTACAGTAGTGTATTAAAAGAGCCCCTCCAGTGTGAGCATTGCCGAGGAGTCCATGAGACTCCTCCAAACTCTGACACACTGGAGCTGACTCTTCCACACTTATGCACAAAAATTGTCTTCTTTAAAGGGTTCTTGGTGTGAGCACTGCCCGGGGTCCCTGAGGCCCTTGGGAGCTTTGACGCACTAGGATACTCTCTTGGATACTATAAGATGTTGGCATTTCAGACTTGGTTGGAGGCCTGGTTGTCCAGGTTTATTCTTGGGCCTCTCCAGGCTCCCTATAGTATAGCATTTTCATTTTTGTAATTCATTTATCTTTGTTCTGTAATAATAATTCTTGTAAAACAGATATTGGGGATATTAATAAAATTGGAGGGACTTTTACATATCTTTTTGTGGGTATCGGGTAGAAACCATGCTCATAGGACTGTTATGATTGTCTACATGCATTAGAAACCATGATTATAGGTTTGTTATTTGCATTAGAAACATTTTCATAGGCTCATCATACTATTTGTTCTAAACTTCAATATCTAAAAAATCTGCATACTCACATCTGCGTTAGATATCCTGTTTCAGGTTGTTTATCAATTCTGCCTTAATAATCATGTTCATAAACTTTCCTATGTGCATTAGAGATCATGCTTCTAGGACTTTTATTGTTCTCGCCTAAATATCATGCCTATAGTTAATCGTATAAAATCAGTTTCATCATCAGACCCATAAGAAATAAGTATAAAAGCAGACCCAACACCTAGATATCATGCTTATAGAGATGAACATGTAAAACCAGTTTTGTGATGATTTTGATTATTTTCAGCATCTAGACAGCATGCCTATAGGGTCTAATGAATAAAAATCTGCCTGTTAAAATCGATCATTGATTAATTATGGTTCTGACTAATGATTAGATATCATGTTTATAGGATACTGCTGATCCACACCTAGGCAAGCCTTTAGGACAACTAAAATTCTGAAGTTATAAAACTGTGTTTGTTTGACTGTTTGTGAACTGCCCAGATTCGGGAAGTGATAAATCAGTAGGCAAACTGATTAGGTATCCACTTCCTCGCTTTAATAAAATGTTGCATATTCTACTTTGTGCTCACTTAGATATCCTGTTGTAGGACTTTTAAAGTGTTTAAAAGTTGTTGTTTGAGACATGCAATTGTCTGCCTATTTGAGGAGGTAAATGTGAGCATTTAACTTCTCTGTTATATGATAGTCCAATTTGTTTTTCTTGTCGTTTAGATTTTAGCCTTTTTAAGCACCATAGGTGAGTCTAGAACCACCTTAGCTAAAGGTCCTAAGCACCTCCAGCACCACAAGTAAGGGACGGGTAATGCACGCATAGAGTACGCATTTAATTAGAATCTCTTATATAACCATTAAGGGGAGGGTAATTGGGTAGTAAAGGATATGATGACATGTGCGCTAATGCTACGCGTAACACCTCTATTTGAGGAAAGTATACCGAGTATTGCACAGAAGTGAATCATATAGGCTAATAAACTTAAGACCCATTTTTTGTTGTTTTTAATAATCCCCATGTGTTTAAATATCTTTATTTCCTTAATGACTAATTCACAAAATGAGTTTGGTCGGGACCCACCGTTGTGGACCTCGAGGGGTGCCTAACACCTTCCCCTCAAGGTAATTTTGAGCCCTTACCCAATCTCTGGTAATGTAAAACGGTTTTATGAGTTATTTGCATTAGGTGCCCTAACGCACCTTAAATCCGTTAGGTGGCGACTCTTCAATTTCCATACCCCTTCCCAAAAGGAAGTGAGTTTTCCCAAAATGTCGAAACCCGGACTCCGCGAGGAAAAAGGGGGACGCGACAATGATCTGACCCATTTTCTATAAGTGTGTGATCTCTATACCAGGTAGCATCTGCTGAAACTCCATATATGCCAGGCATCGATCCAGCCTTTTAAAGATGCAGTCCTCTTTAGCTCTCCCATTCCACCAAGTGCCTATCCTTCTTTTGAAACCTAGATCACTTGGATTTACATGTGTTGATGCAATGTCTAAAATCATTAACCTCATTCAGAGATACAGGAAGTCCACAAACTTTTCCTCTTAATCCCAAATAACATTGAAGTCAACCTTCTCAATTTGTGCCAAGGTATATCACGTATCCTTGGAGCACGTATAAATTCAATTATTATTAGTTTTTAGGGTAAATGTCACACCCCAAACATAGAGAGCGCGATCCGTGCTCAACCGAGTGAACCCGGCTGAGCAAGTTGATTACAGGCTAAATACACGTAGTTAGTGTAGGTTTACACTCCAACTTAAGGATGTTTCACTGTTAAGGATGTTAAATGATTATAAATTGGCTCTAATTTTGATTTTTGTGTTTCACAAGAGCTAAATGCAGTATTGAGGACTTAGGATGGTGATTTGCGCGAAAATAAAGAAGAAAAGCCGCATGGGATATTTTATGGGTGAATTGAAGGATGAAAGGCGCTTGGGGCAGAATAAAAGTCCACTAGCGCGAGAACTAGCGCGCCCACGCTAGTCCAGTTGATTGGGACAGAACAAAACCCCACTAGCGCGGGCACTAGCTCGCCCGCGCTAGTCCAGACGAAAAAAGTAATTATGAAGGGAACTTTTGGAAGTTTGGGACCAATCCACTTAACCTATATAAGGTTCAACTCGCCCAAAGGAGTAGATTATCAAGGCTTAGAGGCTTATTCAAGAATAGCAAAGGTAAGAAGCAAGGAGGGCAATATGGCATCAATTCTCATCCCCCTTCCTTGTGATTTTACAATTGTTCATGAATTCTTTTGTTGTTTTCAATACAATTATGAGTAGCTAACTTATTTAATCTAAGGTTTTGGTGAAACCCGTTGAGGATGAACTTATTGTTATATTAATATAGTTTTGCTTGCTTTTCAATCTCTATTCGTTCAACTACGTTCTTGTTGTAGTTGATTGAAGGGCCCTCAATTAGTTGTTCCTATTTAGTGTGTATCTACTCGAGAGAGAGTACATATTTAGGTAATTGTTGAACAACATCCCGTAGTATAAGAGAGATCCATAACCGAGGGTTTAAAGGTTGGATTAGAGATAATGATACCTTGGGTGCAATCTAAAGTGAAATGTAATACAAATTAGCTAGCGTAACTCGAGAGAGTGCATCTAGTAGATAATCATAATTACGTGAAAGAGATTTATGATAGCCTGAGTGTTCATGATTGATAGAGATAATTAAGCCAAAACTATAAGAAATATACATTAAGAGATTTCATCAACAAGGGAAACCATAACCTTAGACCTTTATTGCATCTGTTTACATCTAAATATAAGTTGTATTTTAGTTTGTTTAATTTCATCAGTTGTAGTAGTAAAAATAACAAAAAGTGATATTCATAACCTTTGGGAAATTTATTATTGAGAATCTAGTGTTCTAACAACAACATTTGATACGTTAGTTCCCTGTGGGATTCAACTCTGGAAAAAATACTCAGATTACATTTGCAACGCCCGCTTAATCTTTTATTAGACATAGTTGAGTGTGATCACAAGCCTATTAGATTCCTTCTACCCAAACTCACTCATGAACGAAGATAGGACATATTTTCATTAATTAGATAATAGGGAGGTCATGAATACAATACTACATCATTTCATTTGTTACTTTATCTTAAAATCTCAATATATACATATTTTTCATAGTTGGAAGTGGAATAAATGATTCAAACACAACAATATTTCGTCTGACTTTCCCAACACCCATATACGACCCACATTATGTCTACGGATCCTCTAATAGATACAAAAGAGTACAAAAAAGTGCCGGAAAAAAGTCCCCAGCTATACCTCAAGTATAGTAATAAGGAACAAAAGATGCATAACCCCGAAATGAAATAGGGCTCACCAAGACTGCTGGGAGGGGCTGTACCACTATCACTGATCAATGCTACCTGCTATGGACCCACCTGCATCTATTTAAAGATGCAGCGCCCCCGGCAAAAGGGACGTTAGTACGGTAGAATAGTACTAGTATGTATAACTAAACACCACCTCAATAGAATAACAATAATGCAAATAAGAACAATCATAATACCACTTAAAGCATTGTAAATTTACAAAACATCAAACAAGGGATAAGATAAGTTTCCAATAAAATTTCCATATTTTAAGTCGGGGAAGTCTTTAGTACAAATATGCCACTATTCACCATTTCGATTTTGATTACAAATACAGTCACCACCATGTGTACGACATGGTGTTCGATCACGACCCAATCGGCTAGGCCATCTTATATGAGACATCAACCACAATCACGACTTCAGTTACAATTTTTCAATAAAGTCACTACCATGTGCACGGCATGGAGGCCGATCACGACCCAATCGGCTAGGCCATCTTATATGATACATCAACCACAATCACGACTTCAGTTATAGTTTTTCAATAAAGTCACTACCATATGCACGGCATGGAGTCCGATCACGACCTGATCAGCTAGGCCATCTCATAAGAGGCATCAACCACAATTTTATTATTTCACTTGGCACGTTGGTCGTATTCCATATTTCACATTTCTTATTTCACTTTTAGTATTCTTCGATTTTTATTTCATATTTCGTATTTTGCTTTCAAAAATCATCATAGATTTCCAACAACAACGCATTTCTTTTCATAATATTTAAGCATACATGTGAAAAACTGAAAGTTTTAGGTACATTGAGATTTCTTACAGAATTGTCATTAGCTTTCGTTTGAAACAGAACTTCATGTTAAGGCATTTAAACATTCAACCCATACTTTGAACACATTCTTCAAACAAGAGTATAACATAACAAGAGCATTTAAATTGCATATTGAACATGGATATCTTTTGGCACAAGCTTATTCGGAATGTTCGACTCACAGTGAGAAACTCGGGACTTACCTAAATATTGTGGGGTTCAATTCTAAGAGAAGAGTATACCAATACATACCTCAAATAAGCTTCCTCAAACTCTAGAATATTCTGGAATTTCTTAGAAACTTCAATATATTTTAGAAATATAACAAATTGAACCAAAATTAGGAAGATGGTCATGGTTCTATCTCATTCGAGCATTTTTATCAAACACTAGGTGTGCGTTATGGTTCCAAGGTCCTCCTATGGTGGATTCCATCATCACAAAACCATTATATACCATTATTATCTCAACAATATTCTTACAACCTTTGATAACACATGCATGCAAGATGAAAAACTCTCATGCCCAAAAAATATCTTACTAATTACCCAATTCTAGATAAAATTTGAAATTGAGGGTTAGGGTGTAGAATCTTACCTTTAGGATGAAGACCTTATGGTTTTCCTTGTTAATCTTCCAAGATTGGAGCAAGAATTGAAGAACAATTGTTGGGGAACACTTTCCCACTCTAGGGAACTCTCTCACTCTAAAAATATAAGGTTTTAGCTCAAGAAATAGACCATTTTTTCTATTTAACGAAATGAGGGTCGGGTTATAAAAAAGCCCAAATTTGCACAGACGCGACGCATAGAGCGCCATATGGGGTGGCGCGGTAGTGAAAATGTGCCTAAAACAATATTTTGAAGTGTTCTGGAAATCCCCACATGCAAGCCGCATGGGGCATCGCTGTAGTGTAAAATTCTTGCAGCTTTTGGTAATTTTATAATAATTCGTGTACGAGTTTCTAAATGACAAACGATTTGATGAGTTAGAAACTAGACTCGAATATCTTTCATTTGATAGGTTTTTCATCACATATATCCTTATATATATGTAGATATGCTCGTCCAAAGCTTGGTCTTGTGCGTACTCATTTGGAACTTTAGTCTATCATGAAAATTTCCAACGTGCCTTGGACTTAGGCCTATCCATTGACCCCACACTTATAATATCCCTCGTAGAATTAATATTGTATCCAATTGATATCCATCGTACTAATAGCCCGCGTCGGCATACAAAGTAATATAACTAGCATACATCAACTTTCTTAATAGCTTTTAAGTACTTCAAAATTTTCCAGGGTGCTACATTCTCTACCACTCAGGATCATTCGTCCTTGAATGAAAAGTAGAATCGATTCCAGCACTGAACATAACTTTACTATTTTCTCACACACCTCAAGCTCCCAAACCTTTTACTATGTCTCGAACTTTACAGAAATTTCGGCAGAGTTTCCCTTGTAACGCGGCCTATCCACCTGCCAGAGAACCCCAGAAACACATACTAACAACATATACGTAATCGAATGACATAACATAACACCAAAACAACACCAACCATGGCCTCATAAACAACATATAACTAGAAAGGAACACCTTTAACATCAACTGTACAAGTGATACACAATTCATAGGCGACAATTTCCTTGAAAGATTACATAGCTATTCAAACGAATAAGGATACTTATTCTTCATCTGTTCCTCGGCCTCCCAAGTAGCTTCTTCAACCTCTTAATTTCGCCACAAAACTTTTACGGAGGCAATTTCTTTGTTTCTCAATTTTCGGACTTTCCTAACAAGAATGGAAATTGGAATTTCTTCATAGTTCATATCTTCATTAACCTCAATAATCTCAACTGGTACAATAAGCGACGGAACTCCGATTACCTTATTCAATATAAACACATGAAATACCGGGTGCACTAATGAAATCTCAGGTGGTAGGTCCAACTTGTACGCTAGTTGGCCAATCCTCTCAATGATTATGCACGGTCCGACATACCTCAGGCTTAATTTCCCTTTTTTTACCAAACCGCATTACACCCTTCATGAGGGAAACCTTCAAGAATACCCAATCAGCTTCTTTGAACTCCAAATCCCAGTGACGAACATCCTAATAGGACTTTTGACGACTCTGAGCAGTTTTCAATCGCTCCTTACTGATTTTGACCTTATCCATAGCCTGATGCACGAGGTCAAAACCCCGCGATGCTTTAAAATGAAATAAAGTTGAAGTCAAGGTTTGTTCGAATCTCAAAATAGAACCTAATTATTTCATACTAAGACTTTTAGATCTTTGAAAAAATAAATAAATAAAGCAAAGAGAAAATTCAAAAGTTGTTGAAGGGAAAAACCCTTTTATTCAAAAATCAAAAATTCTTCTTACAAGGGAAAAACAACCCCGATGCAAATTTTTACCAAGGCCAAACAACCTCAACAAAATACAAAAAATTAAAACATCTAAAGGCCTATGTGGCCTAGTCTTCGTCGGGGCTGCATCATCACCTTCGAGGTCCCCGCCACCCTCGGACTCACCTAGATCTTCAGACTCCTCGTCATTTTCGGTATAGACCAATTTTTTGGCTTCGTCTTCGAGCTCTTTGGAACTCTCGATCTCAGGAGATAAATTGAAACCCCGAGCATGAATTTCCTCAAGGGCCTCACTTCGAGATTTCCACTTCCGTGCTCGATGATATCTTTAGATCGAACATGAGACGCTTCATCATCGATCTTATAAACGACCACCATCTCGTCGACATTACATCTCCGGCCTCCGACTTGGTCATTTAAAGCTCCTTGTCCAGATTCTCTCGATCGGAAGTGGGAAAATTCAGCTGGGACTGGAGCTCTTCAATTTTCTTTGCCTACACCAATGAATTCTCCTTTATATCTCAAAGTTGGACCTTAGCCGAGGCTAGTTGAGCCTAGGAGATCTCCTTTTTTGAGGCCATGCGATCCATGTTCTTTTTCCATTCTTCTGCCTCAGCCTTTACCGCATCTACTTATGCCCGGAGCTGTCCGATCTGGTCAAACTTCTATTGGACTTGTGGGTTCGGACCATTAGCCACCATTTTTGACTCATCGTCACAAACCTCAAATACTCTTCTTACCAGCTGTCGCGCCCCCCTTTTTCTTCTCCTTGCGGATAGTCAGGGTTTTTGACATTATTGGAACAACTCGTTTCCTTTTTGGGAAAGGGATAAAAAGAGTTGAAGAGTCGCCACCTAACGAATTAAGGTGCGTTAGGGCACCTATTACGAGTCATTTACAAAAACCAGTTGATGTTACCAAAGATTGGGTAAGGAAAGGGGAAGGTGTTAGGCACCCCTCGAAGTCCACAACGGTGGGTCCCAGCCAAACTTACTTTGTGAATTAGTCAAGTAGCAAATAGGCAGTCTAAGCACGCATATGTAAAATAAGTAAGGTTTTAACAGATAATCAGTCTAAGCACATATATGTAAAAGGAAAAGGGGTCCTAAGTTGTTTATCCTATAGGATCATATCCATGCAATGCCCGGTAATCACTCCTCAATGAGAGGGGCTACACGTTGCATTAGCGCATAGGTCATCATATCCTTTTATACCCATTATCCCATCTCTTAGTGGTTATTAAGCGATTTTTTTTAACGAACTCTAAGCGTTCTATTACCCGTCCCTTCCTTGTGGTCCCGGAGGAGTTTAGGACCTCTAGACTTGGGCAGTTCTAGACAATCCTAAGGTATTAAAAAGGCAAAAATCTAGGCGACAAACAAATAACATGTAGGACAAGAAATCAGGGGAAAAATAGTTAAAAGGCTCACGTTTACCTCCACATGTATATAGGCAAATAAACAGCACGTCTCAAACACAGATTCAGGTAATTTTTTAGAAAAATCCTAAGGCAGGATGTCTAGGTGAACATCAATACGCAGAACATGCAACACTGTTTCAAAACTCAATGGCATGGTCCTAACCAGTTTGCGTACTGATTTTTAAAACCTGTAAGACTTAAGAAGTTTTAAACACGATAAAAAATGCAGTTTCCAATTTTATATATAGACATTAAACACCTAAGGCTTGCATAGGCGTGGGACCATACGCAATCACAATTTACAGGAGCCGCTTAACAATCTTGAAAGTTTTCAACCTACGAACATGTTGATCTAGGTGATACGGATTATAACAGGTGATTTATACCAATTTGTGTTTAGAGACATGATACTTATATGTGAGGTTGTTTTAAACCTTTTCATGGACAATTATTTATTTTAATCGAAATAGACATGGTTTAAACGAATGCAAATAGAGTTCCTAAAAACATGATATCTAATGCATACAGGAATGACAGTTTTATTAAGATTATTTAATAGCACGACGTCTATGTGACAGTACTCGCGTAGGACCAGGAATTGAGCATTCAACACGCTGAAGCAGTAAACGTGAAGGCCCTAAACAGGATATCTAATGCACATGTTTAACACGGTTTGAATGCAAATGAACACATTAATCCTAGAACATGGTTTCTAATGCGGATTTGTAGAATATAAAGCCTATATCATGTTTTCTACCCAGCGTAACCCACATTATCATACAACTACCCTCCATTTTTCACTAGTCACCCCAATATCTGTTTACAACAAGGATTGAGTATGTGCAGTGTGGAATGGCCAGCCCTAGTGTGTCAGAGTTCAGAGGAATCTCAATAGGATCCCAAGGTAGTACACACAATGGAGGGGCAGAACCTATTGACTTAAGAATAAGTGAGAGTGCTTGACATAGTTTGAAAAGTTTTGACAAGAAGACAGTACTGAAATGACTCTAGGAGTAAAGAGGTTTTTCTGAAAATAAGAACTAATTTAGTAGTAGAGTTTGAGAAAGGTACACTTTTGAAAATCAGCAAACATCCTAGTTGATTATAGAATAATTAGGTCCAGCATCACTCAACAACAGATTTCACACAGGGATAGTAGGGTTGGGGACACATAGGATACACATCATTGTTCAGGAAAGCATGTAAACAGCAAAGTGCAAAGAGCACTTAGGAGTCTCATGGCATTAAAAGGTTAGTCATGACAATAGGTAGTTGAGACATATAGCAGGGATCACAGTAAAGCCATATTAAAAATCCTAAACATTAGATAGAATCAAGCACCCAACTAGAGTAGGCAGGAGCTTAAATAAGCAGGTATCACACAAGAATTCATGTTGTAGACATGTTAATCACATGCTGAACAAACAGATGCTAGATAAAGCAGTAGATAGACATGCTAAACAGGACAGTAAACAGGAACAAGAATGAAAATCAGAGCTGAAGAACTAAGGCAGTAATGAAACACATAGGGTTTAGGCTTTAAAATTAATCATAAACATACCAGTTAGGGAAAGAGAACACAAAATGTAAAGCAGATGTTGTGCAATAGCTAGCATAGGCTTACAGCCGGCTAGACTACTGAGTATTACAAGTAGCAAAGAAGAATAGAGAGCTTTTAGAGTGTAAGAGTGTTTGTGAACTAATGTTCGTCCCCCAGAAGTGAGAATAAGGGAGAGTATATATAGTAGTTAGGAGCAAAATGGAATACGGTAAAGAGATCAATCATTCAGCAATTAAGGAAACATACAGAATCAATTATGCACAAAATCAGTATAGTCTCCCTTAATTAAGGGGTAATTGCCCAACGGTAAAGGGAAGGACAACATTTAAGGAAAGAAAATCAAGTAAAACTTAAGTGTAGAGTGGGCAATTAGGGGTAAATAAACAAGAGTTTAATTAAGGAAACAATCTTGAGGAATCAGTAAGTATCACGACTAATGAAATAAGGTAAGAAAATAATTAAAGGTGTAAAATAGGAAAATAATTAAGAATCAGCACATGGATTTTAACAGGGCAAATCAGTGAATCAAAACTCGAAAAATAATACGGATTTAAAGGAAAAAAATATAGGTTTCTACAAATAAATACATAGGCTAGATACAATTTCATAAACACACAATAATCAATCAAAAAATCGAATCAGAAACCTAATAGGAACATACAAGGGTAAAAATCACAAGACGTCGAATTAGGATAAAGGAAATCATAAGAATCAAAGCACAGAACGAAACAGTGCACAAGTAACTCGGTCAAACTCAGAATCAAAGAAAAAATATCAGAAAATTAGGGTTTTAGCATAAACTAATTAGAGTTGAGGCAAACTCAACATAATCGGTCAAAAGCACATAAGAATAGAAGATTAAGCAATCAAAAAATCAGAAAGCTTTGGAAAAATGATTTTTCAGTAAACCCTAGCTTTAGGAAAACGGAGAGTCACTTGAAAAACTAGAAACATTTCAAGAAAAGACGTGAGAGAAGTTCGATTCATCTCAGATCTGAGAAGATCAAAGACAATCATTAGGGTTTTCAGAAGTAAGACGGAAATGAAGACATAGACTTAGAAATCCATAGATTTAAGGTGAAAGTAAGAAGTTCTTACTCAAAATAGAGCTAAAATGGCCTGAAACAGGCAAGAGAAACCAAAAGGCCTAAGCAGACTAGCCCTGGTCCCTTGAGAATCTTCTCAAGGACCTTAGAGATGGAGGTACCCAGCATTGAACATGTCGTTAGAGGCCTGGGGTGGTGAAGAACCACCAGGACGGCAGTAGGTGAGTGACGGCGAGGGAGACTTAGGGTTAGAGTTAGATAGAATCTGAGAGACGGTGAGGAGAGTGACGGCGGGGACGGGTGAGAGTGATTAGGGTTAGAGGGGGGTTAATTATGGTAAGGAGTTTCTAGGCCGTTGATCAAAAATGATCAACTTCCAGGATTAGCCAGAGGGTAGGGTCGGGTAGGTGAGGGTATTGGACTGATTTATTTTAGGCTAAAATTGAAATAAAAGGCTATTTGTTAAATACCATTATAAAAAAATGAATCAAAATAATTTGTAAAATAATTACCCATTATAAAAAATTGATTTTTCATGCATGGAAATGTTTTTATAAACAATTATTTAGTATTAAAAATACAATGGACTAGTTTTGATTGAAATGATGCGAAAAATGTATGCATGGGCTATAATTGCAAAGTTATTGAAATTAGAGCCAAAAGGTGACAATTTGGCTATTATGAAATAATTTGGACTTAATAGGACCATAAATAGTAATATTAAATCAAGAAATGTTTTTTGAAATCATTTGTGATGCAATATTATAATTATTTATTAGAAATAAAATACTAGGCAAACTAATTAATGCAGAAATTGTGGGAAAAATACCAATTGATCCTAATGCATGATTTTGAAGACATATATGCATTTTAAAACTAATTTGGGGACAAATTGGGTATCAACAGATGCCCCTCTTTATCTGGAAAGGATGAAAGAGTTGTCGGGTAAAGATATGATGGCCAATTTTGACGAGCGAGATGGTTTGAGAGATCTAGGCCGCACTCTGGCTTCTGAGCTGCCTACATATCCCTGATTTTACAGGAATAAGGTTGTGTGTAGTTATGGATTCATCGGTGGAATATACCGATGAAGTCATCACAAGAACGGACACAATGTTTCAGGATAGGTACAAGAATAGTTTTATGGGAGAAATCAGGTCTGAGATAGTCGAAGGGCTCGGAGCGGGATTGCTCCTAGTTGGATAATAGTTGTTTACCGGGTCACCTGCGAATAAAGATACTACAATCGTATATTGTGCGGAAATTTAAACATGATGCAGGTTCTCTTCGGACTATGAAAGTTGTCTTCAGACGATTGAGGATAACGTCATTAGACAATGATATCCTGGGCCATGAGTTGTTCAGTGAGAGATTCGCAGGCCATGAAATGATGTTCTCGGGCCATAAAGATGGTGCTTTCGAACTATGATGCCTTTGAATAATGATATGAAAGTTTGAGAGATCCTCAGGCCATGACATGGTGTCTTCCGGCTATGAGGATGATGCCTTTAAACTGTGACGCCTTTGAACAAGTCGACAATATTTCAGCCCATGAAATGCAATAATATGATGTTAGAATGAGCAATACAAGGCTTAGTCTTGCGAAGTTGAGGGCAACGCTTAGCCCGAAAGAATAGCAAAGTGGATAACATCGGAGAGACAACACTTAGTCTCGGTGAAAGAATGTAAATTGGAGGCAGAGCTTAGCCTCATGCAGATATGGAGATAGAGCTTAGTCTCATGCAAGATGCGGGACGGGGCTTAGTCACAGGCAGGTGAAGGTGTCGCACCCCCTTTTTCCCCAAGAACTCCTTTTGGGGCCAGTCTAAAAGGTTTTATGACATTGGTTGGGACAACTCGTTCCTTCTGGGAAGGGGGTTTTCATATTTGAAGAGTCGCCACCTAACGATATTTAAGGTGCGTTAGGGAACCTATCAGAAGTTCATTTACCACTACGTTTGATAACCAGAGACAGGGTAAGAGCTTGAAATTATCCCAAGGGGAAGGTGTTAGGCACCCCTTAGGATCCACAAGTGTGGTTCCCGGCCAAATAGCTCTTGTGAATTTTGTACAATTAGCAAATAAACAAATATGGTTCAAATAATAGGGGATTTTATTCTAAGTACACATACATTGAAAACTGTTGATGGAGAACTAGATTTTGAAAAGAATTATAATCTAAGCTTGTTTATGGGAGTAAAGGGGTATCCTAGGTTTGTTTATAATATGGATCATCAATGCAATACCCGGTATGACACTCCTCGAAGAGGGGCTACACGTGGTATTAACGCACCGGTTATCATATCCATATCTACCCTTTCCCACCCCGTAAAGGTAGTTAAAGCGAGTGTTGGTCTCGACCTCTATTGCATGTTGTTACCCGTCCCTTCCTATTAGTCCCGGAGGAGTTAAGGACTTCTATCCTATAAAAGGGGGGGGGGGTGGGTTCTAGGCAGACCCTCACGTTTAAAGGTAAAATACTTATAGAGAAACAAATAGGACTGCGGATAAGGGTAACACATAAACATGAAAGGGGGCTCAAATACCTCCATAGATAATGCAAGTAATCAGCATGACTCAAACACAATTAAGGTCTGGGTTTAATTCATATCCTAAACATGGTATCTAAGTGGTAACAACGGAGAGGGACAGATTTATTGCATAACTCAAAGAGGAAGTCCTAATCAGTTTTGCCTACTGGTTTTAAACATGCTCATAGTTAAACAATAATCACAAAAAAGGCAGTTCCAGTTTTATTTTTTATAGTTGATTACCTAAGGCTTGCCTAGGCGTAGGATCATATGCAACAGTTATCTAGAATTGTAGACAGATTTAGGTTATTCTACCTAAGATCATGCAGTTCTGAGTATGTCATAATATACAGAGATTAATTACCAGTTGTTATGGCGAAGTGAACCGTTTCACACTTCAGTAATTAGGCTAAGTGTAATTGGGCGAATATGATCCTAGAACATGATATCTAATGTAGAGACATGCAGAATAACTTAAAACAGGATTTCTAAATGCACATCGAATTATGCACAGCTTTAGATAGGGGTGGGCATAAAATCCGAAAAATCGAATTCCGAACCGAACCGAATTAATTCGTTATTTTAGTATCGGTTTTTTCGGTATTTTGGTCTAATTCGGTATTAAATTTTCGGTATTTCGGTTCAGTTTTCGGTATTACAATTTTAAAACTTAGGTATACCGAATATACTTAATATACCAACATTTTAAGGACATTTGTTTTGGACCCTACCTATATCTACCCACCTAGTGCCCAGCCGGACAACCCAATTTAATTCCCATTCCCGTCACCCCCCAAACCCAACTGCCCAAGCCTAGTACTCTTAGTCTTAGGCTATTAGGTTAGGCCATTTTAACTTTTAGCAATTAGAAAATTAGGTTGAACCAACGACTCTCTCATCTTCAGTTCTTCTTCTTCACCCATGCCGCAATCCTTTCCCTGAAGGAGCCAAACCACCCGAGAACACAAATAAGTAAGTAAACACCGTCTCGACATGCTTGTGCTTTCTACACTCTACAGGGAATTTTTAAATCCATTTTGTCCCCTCATATCCACTGCAAATCCCAATCAAAACGAAATAATCCGAATTACAATCAACGTAATTAAATTAAAGGGATAGTTGTTTATCCTATATACTATAAAGTCCCTTCATTGTTATGCTATTTTACATTGGGTTAGAACCAGGCAATCAAATGTATGGCATGTGACAAAAATAGATGAAACCAATTCTTCGTATATAAATACACAAATCCATATATGTTGTTCTCTTTGTCATCTCAATTCTTGAAACATAATATTCTTATTCTAATTCCAATTATCCCCTTTTCTTTTTTTGTGTATATAATGGCATAAATTGGAAGTTGAAAGTCTAGTATGGACTTAGTGGTTTTATATAAACATAGATGAAATGGAACAGATCGAATTATTTCCATATTGAATTTGTAAATCAGCTTGTTGTGTCTCTATCTCTCCGGTTAATTCAAAGGATTGAGCAATAACTTAAAAATATCACTAACTAGAAGAATACATGCTAGTAAAAATCTCAATTATGCGTTGTAATATGTTGGTATATCAATTTGTACATTTCCATATGTCCTTCTACTTCAAATTTATTTACAAGTATATTTATATGTTTTATGTTTTTTGATATGTAAAGTTAATGTACTTCTGGTTCAGCAACATATGAGAAAGTTTCCCCTCACGGCAGTGTGGCACTACGTTTGGATTTGGCAGCATTTTAATTTTTGTTTGGTATACACATAACACAATTGAATAATTCATAAACCGAATACTTTACCGAAACCGTACCGAACCAAAATAATAAATATCGAACCGTACTGAAATAATTTGGTACGGTATTTGGTATATACAATTGATAAACCGAATACCGAAATACCGAACCGAAAATCTTATATACCGAACGCCCACCCCTAGCTTTAGAATAGGCAGAAGTGACAGATTATTTTAATGTTGTTTACCTAAAAACAGTATTTCTAAGTGCGTAGAATAGTTGTAGCATGATGATTGCACATTTATCCTAAGACAGGATTTCTAAATGAATTTCAGAATAAGCAAAATCACATCGTGACAGTTTATGTTGGTGTTATTAGTTGCCTTGGAGACAGGAGTTATAAGTGATGGTGAGATGCTGAAAAACAGTATATAAATCCTAGGGAGCATGATATCTAATGCATGGAATGATTTGTGTTATGCCTAAACATGGAGTCTATTGCACACAGAAGAAAGTAAACCTAGGAAGCATGGTTTCTACCCTTGATTACGCTACAACATACGTAGTACCCTCCTCTTTCACTATACAACCCCGGAGTTGTTTTACAAATAATTATTACAGACCATTGAATATGAATTACATAACTGAAATAGAAAATAAGAAGCTATCTATAGGGAGCCTGCAATATAGGCCCAGAGCTCCATGTCCTCAATGCCAAGTATTGTTTCACAGCCTTACTCATAATCCGGGTGTGTCAGAGCTCCCTAAGGACCTCAAGGGATCCCGGGCAGTGCTCACACCCAGATTTCATAGCCACAGTAGAGAGTAAGTGTAGTGTGGAAGGGCCAGCCTTAGTGTGTCAAAGTTTAGAGGGAGCTAAAGGGTCCCAAAGCGATGCTCACACAAAGGGGGCAGAACTTAAGAAGTCTAAGAGTAGAGTGAGAGTGCTTGACATAGTTTTGAAAGAGATGTTGAGTAGGAAAACAGTTTTACACAAGAAAGACCGATTTTAAAAAAAAAGAGTTTTGCAAAAAGGACTTTATTCAGTAAAACAACTTGACAAAGAGTTAGACAGTCAAAACACATTCATCTCAGAATTAGAACAGTATACCAAGGCAGGTTTAACAAACACAAACAAGGTAGTGAGGGATTGGGGACACATAAAGTACAGAGTAATAAACATATAGCAGGCAGAAGTACAAAGAAGTATAGGATAGAAGCTCTTAAGAGGGTTCAGGGAATTGGGGTATAGCATAGTATAGGATTAGACTAAAAACAACAGTATCAAACAGCCCAAGGCAGTACAGTATGCCCCTAATCAAACTAATGCACAAACCTAAGAGTAGAGCAGAAACATTGAAATAGGTTTTAAGTTCACAAAGCATAGCATGAAGTAGGGACTTTAATTACATGTTGAATAACAAAATCAGAGGTAGAAGCATATCAGAAACACAATGAACTGAAGCAACAATAGAAACATGTTGGTTTGATAACTGAATTGAATTAGAACATACCAGTAAAGTGAAGGCAGTAACACAAACTAAGAAATAGGAGAGCACAATAGTTAGCCTTGGCTTGCAGCCGACTAACTTAGAGTAATAGTAAGTAGCACAGAAGAGAGAACAGAGAGTTTAGTTGTGAGAGAGAGAGTTATTGAACCAGTGAGTTCCTCCCTTTCTTAATGAAAAAGTGGTGTATATATATATAGTTTGAAAACAGATAGTAAATAAGGTAAAGTCCATAATAATAATAAATAAGGGATCAACATATAATCAAAGTAAGTACCCTCCTTTAATTAATGAGTCAATTTCAAAGGGTAATATGCAGACAGCAAATAAGGAAAGATACCTTATGTGACTGCATATAACATATAAGGAAATAATTTAAATGTTGAAAAATCAGTAAGGGAATCCTCACAAGAGATCAGTGAGATATTAATTGTAGGAAATTAGGGGTGAAACAGGAGTAGTACTGATTCATGTGAGTACACAAAATAAACACACAATAGGAAAAAAATCAGAGATTCCAGTAACAATCACATAGAACAGGGATTCGAATAGGAATAACATCAATTAAAGGAAATTAGCACGAATTAGATAGATAATAAGCAAGAAGTCAGAAATCCTATTAGTGAAATCATACGAAATTAGGGATTCACATGAATTACAGAGTAAACAATGATGTAAGCGGAAAAGCAAGAAAAATCAGAGACATAGATGAACAACATAGGGTAAAATATCGGAGAATCATAAAGCTCATGAGACGCAAGCACATATGCAAACATATTATCAAAGACAAAATCAGGAACTTAGGGTTTAGGACAAAAAATTAAGGGTTTCAACACAACAACTTAGATAAGAGCGAGAAACTTCAATAAATCGCTAAAACACAGTAGGAATCATAGAATGACACCAAAAACTCATAGGAAAATCGTATCAGAAGAGGTCATGAAACCCTAGTTTTGAAAACGAAGAGTCATTTTAGAGAAAATCATAAAATCTTTGAGAAAACAACGAAATAGCTCAGAATATACATAGATCTAAAAGAATCGGAAAGTTATAAGAGCTAACAGTTAAGGGTTTCTGAGAGATAACCCAAAGAGAAGGAAGATCGTCTAAAAAACCACCGGTTCTAGAAAAAACTGAAGGAATCTTACTCGGACGGTCGGAGATGACCTGAAGATGGCATGAAAGGCCATAGGTGGGAGTTGAACCGCTCCAGGATCTTTTAGGGGCCTCAAGGCAGTGTCAAACCGGCGTGGGGTGAGGCAGAGGCTAGGAGATGGTGAGAGGACATGGTTTTTGGCGAGAGAGATGACTAGAGTGTGATGACCCAAAAGGTCATCCTGAGTTAATTAAGCTAATCTATTTTTCGAGGCCCCGAAAGCCTCCGTTAATCTCACTTAGATATGCGTGCACATCCCGGCGTGTTATCGGGAAGCCTTTTTGTGAAAACTTGATGAAAGTGGAATTTTATAATAATTAATGGAATAAAGTTGACTTTGGTCAACATTTTTGGTAAACGGACCCGAACTCATGATTTGACGATTCTGGAGGGTCCGTAAGAAAATATGGGACTCGGGCGTATGCCCGAAATTCAATTCCGAGGTACCAAGCGCGAGAAATGAATTTTTAAAGAAAATTGTTTTCTGAAAATAATAAAGGTTTTTGAAAATGATAATTGATGTGAAAATCGTGTTACCGGGCCTGTATTATGGTTCCAGAGCCCGGAACAGGTTTAATATATGTTGTGCGACTTATCTGTGAAATTTGGTGTAAAACGGTCTTGAAATGACATGTTTCGGATCAAAATCGGAATAATTGAGCCTTGTGAAGTTTTACGAAAATTCTATGAGTTTTGAGGTTTAATTCATTGATTTTTATGATATTTTGGTGATTTAAATGCTTGAATAAGTCCGTAGGATGATTTGGGAGTCGTGTGTGTTTTTGGTTTTGAGACCCGAGGGCTCTGGTGAGTTTCGGGTAGTTAACAGGGTGGTAAAGAGTCAATAATATGGTGTTATATTCAGGTTTCTGGTGTCAGGTGATTTAGTCTATGCAATTGCATAGGAGGGGCTGCGATCGCATAGTGTTGTGTGGGGGAGGGGGATCTGAAGCCTTGTGCAATCGCAAGGGTGGGTACGCGATCGCAGTGTAGAAAATTTGGGTGTTCTGCGATCGCATTCGTTCTCCGCGATCGCGTAGGGTACCAGGGTAACTCGGTGGGGGCTAGGTAGTTCTTCTCTGTGGTTGCACCATTTACTCCGCGATCGCAGAGTCTTGTGGGGTTGACCTTCTGCGATCGCAGCCCTTCTTCCGCGATCGCAGAGAACAAAATCGCCCAGTTAATTCCTTAAGTCAAAAACATAATGTTAATTCGGGATTTCCACTTCTTCATCAATTCCTTCTTCTCCAAAGCCCCATTGACGACCTCCAAGCTAGTTTCCCTCCATAACCACTTGGGTAAGTGTTCCTAACACCAATCTCTTCCATTTTTCTTCCCCAATCACTAGAATTTAGGTCTAAAAACATGAAATCAAGTAGTAGAAATTAGGGGGTTTGGCTAGAGTTAGGGTTATGGGATTTTGGGTGATTCAACCTCAATTTGGGGTCGGATTTCAAAAAAAATCATATATTTAGGCTCGTGAGGGTATGGGTAATCGGGTTTTGGTCCGAGCCTCGTTTGGACCAAGCGGGCCCGGGGTCAAATTTTGGTAATTTTGGAAGAATGATAGGAATTGTATATTTAGGCTATGGGATTGTATTAATGAGTCATTATTGATGTTAATAAGTTAATTATGTCTAGATATTGTCGTTTCGGAGTTGATTCAAAAGGAAAGGAGGTATTAGAAGATTGAATTGCTATTCTTGGACCCGAGGTAAGTGTCTTGCCTAGCTTTGGTAAGGGAATAGGTATTGTATGCTATGTGCTTAGTGTTTATCATGTTCAATGCATAGGTGAGGTGATGATTACCTATGCATTGTGTGTCAAGCATGCCCGTGAGTCCATTTTTGATGAAATTCTTATTATTACTTCCATATTCAGTGTATTATGAAATTGTCTCTACTTGGAAGTTGATTGTTGTTGAAAATCCTCGTTGATGAACTTGCGATGTAATGGTTCTATTGAGGACCCAACTATAAAGGATATACGTGCAAAGGTTGGTTATAGCTGAGACCCTTGTCGGGCAATTGTTATGATATTGACTGAGATATTCCCCTTGTCGGGTGTTTATGATATGTATTTCCACTATGCTGCATTCCTTGCCATTTGATATTGTCATTTTTTATGGTAAGGAGGAGTGTAAAGCACGAAGGGTGATGCTGTGCCATGATTTACATTGATTACATCATAAAATGCATAGTGAGGAAGAGAGTAAAAGCACGAAGTTTGATGTCGTGCCACGATTCACACTGATTAAAAGCTCGAAGGTTGATGCCGTGTCATGATCTGTATTGCCTCACATTATACATTGCATTGTGAGGAAGAGAGTAAAAGCACGAAGGGTGATGTTATGCCATTACATTCATTGTTCGTATTTATACTTTTTACGTTAGCATTCTTGTTAAATTGCTCTTTTGCTTTCTCCAATGTGTTAATTAATTGTTCTTATCTCTCACTTGTCACCCCCATTAACTGCTCTTGTATCCCGTGCTTATCTGTTTATTCCTGCGTTTGTCTGGGATATATCTTGTAGAACTGCACAGGTATATTATCGTTGTCAAGTCTAGCCTCGTCACTACTTCGGTCAAGGTTAGGCTCGGCACTTACTCAATACATGGGGTCGGTTGTACTGATGTTACACCTGCACTTCTTTATGTTGTGCAGATCCCGCAGCCGGACCCAGTTGACATCGTTAGAGGGAGTATTCAGTCCACCTCGGAGATTGCAAAGTAGACCCGCAGACGTTCGTGGGCCTTGACGTCTCCTCTATCTCTTTTTCTTCCTTCCCGTCTTGTTCATTTAGTTCCAAAGATAATTGTATACAGTTATTGTTCAGCCCTTTGTTTGTAGTGATCTTTTAGTATGTTCGTGAGTTAGTGACTCCAGATTCGGGGATTGTTACACGTATTTGTTTCTATCCTTTAGTCCTGTTTTTATCTATTTCCGCTGTTAAAATTTGTAAACTATTTTTGGTTAATTATGTTAATTCGGTGTTATCCTGTTAGTTTAACTGCACACGCCGGCTTGTCTAGCGGGTTCAACGTTAGACGCAGACACGGCCTGAAGTTGGAATTTCGGGTCGTGACACAGCGAAGATGGACAGAGTCCATCGGAGAAGAGGGAAGATGGAAGGTTCTAGAGAGAACCAGAGGGAACCAGAGAGAATGTGAGAGAATGGAATAAGGGGGAAATGAATGGGGGGGATAGTCATTAGGGGGTTATTAATGGTAAAGGTTAATCTGGGCCGTTGATTTGAAATAATCAACGGCTCAGATGGAATGAGGGATTGGGTCGGGTGATGTGGGAATTGGGCTTGGGTTGTTTTGGCTAGTTAATTGGGTTGGGGGTCCGGGGTAGATTAGGCTGAAATTAGAATTAAGAGTGGCTATTTGTTAAAAGCACGAAGGTTGATGTCGTGCCACGATTCACATTGATTAAAAGCACGAAGGTTGATGCCGTGTCATGATATGTATTGCCTCATATTATACATTGCATTGTGAGGAAGAGAGTAAAAGCACGAAGAGTGATGTCGTTCCATGATTTATATTATCTTATATCATACATCTCATTGTGAGGAAGAGATTAAAAGAACGAAGGGTGATGCCGTGCCATTACATACATTGTTCGTATTTATACTTGTTACGTTAGCATTCTTGCTAATTTGCTCTTTTGCTTTATCCTATGTGTTAATTAATTGTTCTTATCTCTCACTTGTCACCCCCATTAACTGCTCCAGTATCCCATGCTTATCTGTCTATTCATGCGTTTGTCTGTGATATATCTTATAGAACTGTGCAGGTAGATTATCGTTGTCAAGTCTAGCCTCATCACTACTTCGGCCGAGGTTAGGCTCGGCACTTACTCAGTACATGGGGTCGGTTGTACTGATGCTATACCTGCACTTCTTTATGTTGTGCAGATCCCGCAGCCGGACCCAATAGACATCGTTAGAGGGAGTATCTTTCAGTCCACCTCGAAGATTGCAAGGTAGACCCGCAGACGTTCGTGGGCCTTGACGATTCCTCTATCTCTTTTTCTTCCTTCCCGTCTTTTTCATTTAGTTCCAAAGACAGTTGTATACAGTATTGTTCAGCCCCTTGTTTGTAGTGATCTTTTAGTATGTTCGTGAGTTAGTGACTCCAGATTCGGGGATTGTTACACGTATTGTATTTGTTTCTATCACTTAGTCATGTTTTTATCTATTTACCCTGTTAAAATTTGTATACTATTTTTGGTTAATTCTGTTAATTCGGTGTTATCATGTTAGTTTAACTACACACGTCGGCTTGTCTAGTGGGTTCAACGTTAGACGCAGTCACGACCTGAAGGTAGGATTTCGGGTTGTGACAAGTTGGTATCAGAGCTCTAGGTTGCTTAGGTCTCACAACTCACGAAAAAACTTGGTAGAGTCTGAGGGATCGGTACGGAGACGTCTGTACTTACCCCCCAGAGGCTGCAAAGTTAGGATAACTTCACATTTCTTCATCTCTGTCGTGCGATATGAATTCTGAGTACTGATTGAGTTCCTATTCTACTCTCTCGCAGATGGACAGGATGCGTGCTTCCCTTGGTTCCGCTCAGCAGCCCCAGCAGAGGACCCTCAGGTCGAGTCTGACGAGGAGGTCCCAGTTCTGGCAGTCCCAGTTGGACCAGCGTAGGTCCCAGAGGGGTTCATAGCTACTCCAGTGCTTCAGGACGCTCTTGTCCATCTGGTAGGACTCATGGAGAGCGTATCCCAGGCAGGTCTTCTTCCTACTGCACCAGCTGGATCTCAGGCTGGGGGAGGGAGCCAGACTCCTATCATTCATACCCCAGAGCAGGTTGCCACTCAGTTTCAGACTCCAGCACCTCAGATAGCTGGAGTAGTTTAGCCGGGTATTGTGGCACCGATGGCCGAGGGTGCAGCTATGTCAGTAGATGCTCTATGGAGATTAGATCGGTTCACAAAGTTATTCACTGCCACTTTTACTGGTACACCGACAGAGGATCCATAGGATTATTTGGACAGCTGTCATGAGGCTTTTCAGAACATGGGCATAGTAGAGTCCAATGGAGTTGACTTTGCTACCTTTCGGTTATCTGGAGCAGCCAAGACTTGGTGGAGGGATTACTGTTTGACCAGACCAGCTAGGTCTGCACCTTTGACTTGGATTCAGTTCTCAGAGGTATTCTTGGGGAAGTTCCTTTCCATTACTTAGCGAGAGGATCTTCGGAAGCAGTTTGAGCGTCTCCAGCAGGGTTCTATGACAGTCACTCATTACGAGACCAGGTTTATCACCTTAGCCAGGCATGCATTGATGATACTTCCCACTGATCGGGAGAGGGTCCGGAGGTTCATTGAGGGTCTGGCCCAGCCTATCAGACTTCAGATGGCTAGAGAGTCAAGTACTGATATTTCCTTCCACGATGCAGCCGATGTGGCCAGGAGGATTGAGATGATTTTATCACAGAGTGGTAGTCATGGAGCTGACAAGAGTCCCCATCATGTTGGTAGATTCAATGGAGCCTCATCTGGAGGCAGGGATTCTTTCAGCAAAGGTCAGTCACCCCGACCTTTTCAGTCAGCACTTCAGGTATCTCACCGTGCACCGCCAGCTCCTATTAGTGCACCGCCGGCACCTATCAGTGCACCGCCGCTTCAGAGTTACCAGAGTGGTTATCAGGGTCGTCTGGGGCAGTTCTAGAGTCCCCATCCATATCAGCAGAGGTTGTGTCATTCTTGTGGTGTTCCAGGGCACGTTGCCAGGTATTTCCCCCGAGCTTCTAGTGGTCCCCAGTATCAAAGTTCCCGTGCCATGGTTCCAATGTCAGGCACACCCCCACCCTCTCAGCCAGTTAAGGGTGGTGATCCTGGTGCCAGAGGTGGAGGTCAGACTCATAGAGGTGGAGCACAGGCCACGAGGGGCAGGGGTCAGGTCACAGCAGGTCGACCCAAAGATGTTCAGATTGGAGGGGCTCTGCCCCGTTGTTATGCTATTCCTGCCAGGCCCGAGGCTGAGGCCTCCGATGCAGTCATCACAGGTACGGTTTCAGTTTGCAGCCGAGATTCTTCAGTGTTATTTGATCTGGGTTCCACCTTCTCCTATGTGTCTTCATATTTTGCCCCTTATTTGAGCATGCCTCGCGATTCTTTGAGTAATTTTGTATATCTGTCCACCTCGGTGGGAGATTCTATCGTGGTAGATCGAGTCTACCGTTCTTGCTTAGTTGTTATTGGTGGTTTGGAGACTCGAGTAGATCCATTGCTCCTTGATATGGTAGATTTTGATGTTATTTTGGGTATGGACTGGTTATCCCCCTACCATGCTATTCTAGACTATCATGCCAAGATAGTGACCTTAGCCTTGCCTGGAGTACCTATTTTAGAGTGGAGAGGGACTCCTAGTCATTCTTCTGGTAGAGTTATTTATTATATGAAGGCTCGGCGCATGGTCGAGAACGGCTGTTTGGCCTATCTGGCCTATGTTCGTGATTCTAGTGTCGAGGTTCCTTCCCTGGAGTCTGTGCCCGTAGTTCGTGAGTTTCCAGAGGTATTCCCTACTGACCTGCCGGGTATGCCACCCGATAGGGATATTGACTTCTGTATTGAATTAGCTGAGGGCACTCAGCCCATTTCTACTCCCCCGTATCATATGGCTCCGCCAGAGTTGAAGGAATTAAAGGAACAATTACATGATTTATTGGATAAAGGCTTCATCATGCCTAGTGTTTCTCCTTGGGGTGCTCCCGTGTTGTTCGTGAAGAAGAAAGATGGCTCTATGAGGATGTGCATTGACTACCGTCAGTTGAATAAGGTTACTATCAAGAACAAGTATCCTTTGCCGAGGATTGATGACTTATTTGATCAGCTTCAGGGTGCTTCAGTGTTCTCTAAGATAGACTTGAGATCTGGTTACCATCAGCTGAGGATCAGGGCGTCTGATGTGCCTAAGACGGCTTTTCGCACTCGTTATGGGCATTATGAGTTTTTGGTTATGTCATTTGGGTTGACTAATGCCCTTGCTGCTTTTATGGAGTTGATGAATCGGGTATTCAGGACTTATTTGGACTCATATCTTGATTTATTCCCGTAGTCGAGAGGAGCATGAACAGCATCTTCGGGTTGTTCTCTAGACTCTGAGAGATCGGCAGTTGTACGCCAAGTTTTCTAAGTGCAAGTTGAGTTCTGTGGAATTCTTGGGCCACGTTATGTCGGCAGAGGGCATTCAGGTGGGACCGAAGAAGGTTTCAGTAGTTAGAGATTGGCCTAGGCCCATTTCAGCCACCGAGATTCGGAGCTTCTTAGGCCTAGAAGGCTATTATCGTCGGTTCATGGAGGGGTTTTCATCTATAGCAGCCCCGATGACCAAGTTGACGCAGAAAGGTGTTCAGTTCAGATGGTTCGAGGAGTGTGAGGCGAGCTTTCAGAAGCTCAAGACAGCATTGACCACATCACCAGTGTTGGTATTGCACACAGGTTCAGGTCCGTATACAGTGTATTGTGATGCGTCACGGGTTGGGCTCAGTGCGGTATTGATGCAGGATGGAAAGGTCATAGCCTATGCATCTCGTCAGTTGAAGTTACACGAGAAGAATTATCCAGTTCATGACTTGGAGCTTGCAGCTATTGTTCATGCCTTGAAGATTTGGAGGCACTATTTGTATGGGGTACCGTGTGAGGTATTCACTGATCACAAGAGTTTGCAATACTTGTTTAAGCAAAGGGAGTTGGACATGAGGCAGAGAAGGTGGTTAGAGTTGCTGAAGGATTATGATATTTCTATTCTCTATCATCCGGGGAAGGCCAATGTGGTGGCCGATGCTTTGAGCCGGAAGTCAGTTAGCAAGGGTAGTCTTGCTTATTTATCAGTTGGAGAGCGGCCTCTTGCTTTGGATGTTCAGGCGTTAGCCAACCGATTTGTGAGGTTGGAGGTTTCTGAGGGTGGCCGTGTTTTGGCCCATACCGTCGCTCGTTCTTCATTGTATGATCGTATTCGTGCCAGGCAGTATGATGACCGTTGTTTATGTGCTCTTAGAGATACGGTTCGGCACGGACGTGCCAAGCAGGTCATAGTTGATGCCGAGGGAGTTTTGAGGATGCAGGGTCGTATTTGTGTACCCCATGTGGATGGCATTCTTGAGTTGATTCTACAGGAGGCCCATAGTTCCTGGTATTCCATTCATCCGGGCACCGCAAAGATGTACCAGGACTTGCGGCAGCATTATTGGTGGTGTGGGATGAGGAAGGATATTGTAACTTATGTAGATCGGTGCCTGAATTGTCAGCAGGTTAAGTATGAGCACCAGAGACCCGGTAATTTGATGCAGCAGATTCATCTTCCCGAGTGGAAGTGGGAGCGTATCACGATGGATTTTTTAGTTGGGCTCCCACGGACTCAGAGGATGGTTGACGCAGTGTGGGTTGTTGTGGATAGACTGACCAAGTCAGCACACTTCATTCATGTGTCGGTGTCGTATTCAGCGGAGAAGTTGGCAAAGATCTACATGAGAGAGATAGTCAGATTACATGGTGTTCCCCTATCCATTATATCAGATCGAGGTACTCAGTTTACCTCCCATTTCTGGAGAGTATTTCAGCGAGAGTTGGGCACACAGATTGAGTTGAGCACAGCATTTCATCCTCGGACGGACGGACAGTCCGAGCGTACTTCAGATTTTGGAGGATATGTTGCGAGCGTGTGTCATCGACTTTGGTGGATCATGGGATCAGTTCTTGCCCTTAGCGGAGTTTGCCTACAACAACAGCTATCAATCGAGCATCAAGATGGCTCCTTATGAGGCGTTGTATGGTAGGCGATGTCGGTCTCCAGTTGGATGGTTTGAGCCGGGAGAGGCTAGGTTATTGGGTTCTGTGTTGGTCCAGGATGCCTTGGACAGGGTGAAGATTATTCAGGATAGACTTCGTACAGCTTAGTACAGGAAAAAGAGTTATGCAGATCGCAGAGTTCGAGATTTAGCTTTCATGATAGGAGATCAGGTGTTTCATAGAGTGTCGCCTATGAAGGGCGTGATGAGGTTCGGGAAGAGGGGAAAGTTGAGCCCTAGGTACATTGGTCCATTTGATATTTTGGACAAGGTAGGAGAGGTGGCCTACAGATTTGCCTTGCCACCGCATTTATCAGCCGTACATCGCGTGTTTCATGTATCTATGCTCCGGAGGTATATTGCAGATCCATCTCATGCTCTTGACTTCAGCGGTATCCAGTTGGACAAGGATCTGACTTATGAGGAGGAGTCGGTAGCCATATTAGCTAGGCAGGTTTGTCAATTGAGATCGAAGCGTTATCCTTTGGTCCGTGTTCAGTGGAGAGGTCAGCCTGCCGAGGCAGATACTTGGAAGTCCGAGTCCGATATGAGGAGTCGTTATCCCTATCTTTTCTTAGACTCAGGTACTTTTCTATGTCCGTTCGAGGACGAACGTTTGTTTTAAAGGTGGAGATTGTGATGACCCAAAAGGTCATCCTAAGTTAATTAAGCTAATCTATTTTTCGAGGCTCGAAAAGCCTCCGTTAATCTCACCTCGATATATGTGCGCATCCCGGGCGTGTTGCCGGGAAGCCTTTATGTGAAAACTTGATGAAAGTGGAATTTTATAATATTTAATGCTATAAAGTTGACTTTGGTCAACCTTTTTGGTAAACGGACCCGGACCCATGATTTGACGGTCCCGGAGGGTCCGTAGAAAAATATGGGACTCGGGCGTATGTCCGGAATCAAATTCCGAGGTCCCAAGCCCGAGAAATAAATTTTTAAAAAAAATTATTTTCTAAAAATAATAAAGGTTTCTGAAAATGATAATTGATGTGAAAACCGTGTTACCGGGACTGTATTATGGTTCCGGAGCCCGGAACAGGTTTAATATATGTTGTGCGACTTATCTGTGAAATTTTGTGTAAAACGGTCTTGAAATGACATGTTTCGGATCAAAATCGGAATAATTGAGCCTTATGAAGTTTTAAGAAAATTCTATGAGTTTTGAAGTTTAATTCATTGATTTTTATGATATTTTGGTGATTTAAATGCTTGAATAAGTCCGTAGGATGATTTGGGAGTCGTGTGTGTTTTTAGTTTTGAGACCCGAGGGCTCGGGTGAGTTTCGGGTAGTTAACGGGGTGGTAAAGAGTCAAAAATTTGGTGTTTTCTTCAGGTTTCTGGTGTCTAGTGATTTAGTCTATGCGATCGCATAGAGGGGCTGCGATCGCATAGTGTTGTGTGGGGGAGGGGGGTCTGAATCCTTGTGCGATTGCAAGGGTGGGTCAGCGATCGCAATGTAGAAAATTCGGGTGTTCTGCGATCACATCCGTTCTCCGCGATCGCGTAGGGTACCAGGGTGACTCGGTGGGGATATGCAGTTCTTCTCTGCGGTCGCACCATTTCCTTCGCGATCGCAGACGCCTGTGGGGTTGACTCTGCGATCGCAACCCTCTGTCTACGGTCGCGTAGTAGGAATCTCTAAAGCTCTGCGATCGCAGCCCTTCTTCCGCGATCGCAGAGAACAAAATCGCCCAGTTAATTCCTTAAGTCAAAAACAAAATGTTAATTCGGGATTTCCACTTCTTCATCAATTCCTTCTTCTCCAAAGCCCCATTGACGACCTCCAAGCTAGTTTCCCTCCATAACCACTTGGGTAAGTGTTCCTAACTCCAATCGCTTCCATTTTTCTTCCCCAATCACTAAAATCTAGGTCTAAAAACATGAAATCAAAGTAGAAATTAGGGGTTTTGGCTAGAGTTAGGGTTATGGGTATTTGGGTGATTCAACCTAAATTTTGGGTCGGATTTCAAAACAAATCATATATTTAGGCTCGTGGGGGTATGGGTAATCGTGTTTTGGTCCGAGCCTCGTGTTTGGACCAAGCGGGTCTGGGGTCAAATTTTGGTAATTTTGGAAGAATGCTAGGAATTGTATATTTAGGCTATGGGATTGTATTAATGAGTCATTATTGATGTTAATAAGTTAATTATGTCTAGATATTGTCGTTTCGGAGTTGATTCAAAAGGAAAGGAGGTATTAGAAGATTGAATTGCTATTCTTAGACCCGAGGTAAGTGTCTTGCCTAGCTTTGGTAAGGGAATAGGTATTGTATGCTATGTGCTTAGTGTTTATCATGTTCAATGCATAGGTGAGGTGACGAGTACCTATGCATTGTGTGTCAAGCATGCCCGTGAGTCCATTTTTGATGAAATTCTTATTATTACTTCCATATTCAGTGTATTATGAAATTGTCTCTACTTGGAAGTTGATTGTTGTTGAAAATCCTTGTTGATGAACTTGCGATGTAATGGTTCTATTGAGGACCCAACTATAAAGGATATACGTGCAAAGGTTGGTTATAGCTGAGACCTTTGTCGGGCAATTGTTATGATATTGACTGAGATATTCCCTTTGTCGGGTGTTTATGATATGTATTTCCACTATGCTGCATTCCTTGCCATTTGATATTGTCATTTTTTATGGTAAGGAAGAGTGTAAAGCACGAAGGGTGATGCCGTGCCATGATTTACATTGATTACATCATAAAATGCATAGTGAGGAAGAGAGTAAAAGCACGAAGTTTGATGTCGTGTAGATATGGAAATATCTTCGAATTCTTGGTGGCCCATTCCCCTTGTATCTGGTGCACAAGCAAGTCGGAATCACCGATTACCAGCAGCTCCTGAATATTCATGTCAATGTCCATGTTGCGTCCTAGTATGCAAGCTTCACAGTCTGCCATGTTGTTGGTGTAGGGAAATCTGAGTTAGGCAGATACCGGATAATGTTGGCCGGTTTCTGATACTAAGACTGCTCCAACACCGACTCCTTTGAAACTTGCTTCTCTATCAAAGAACATCCTCCAACCATCATAGGATTTAGCAATGTCTTCTCCTATGAACAGTACTTCCTCATCGGGAAAATACGTTTTCAAGGGTTCGTATCCTCCTCCCATAGGATTTTTAGCAAGATGATATGCCAGTGCATGTCCCTTGACCGCTTTCTGAGTCACATAGACGATGTCAAACTAACTTAACAAGACTTGCCACTTAGCCCGCTTTCCAGTGGGCATGGGCTTCTGAAAGATATACTTCAAGGGATCCATTCTCGATATGCGGTATGTCATGTAGGCAGAGAAGTAGTGTCTCAGCTTCTAAGCTATCCAGGTCAGAGTGCAACAAGTACGTTCTAGCAGGGAGTATCGTGCCTCATATGGAGTGAACTTCTTACTCAAATAATAGATAGCTTGCTCCGTCCTCCCTGTCTTGTCATGTTTCCCTAGAACGTAGCTGAAGGCTCCATCTAGTACTGCAAGGTAGAGTAATAAGGGTCTACCTGGCTCTGGCGGAACCAAAATTGGTGGCGTCGATAGGTACTCCTTGATTCTGTCGAAGGCCTTTTGACAATCCTCGATCTATTTGGTTGCAGCGTCTTTCTTTAACATCTTGAAGATTTGTTCACATATGACTGTGGACTGGGATATGAACCAACTGATGTAATTTAGCTATCCCAGAAAACTCAATATATCCTTCTTATTCTTTGGTGGTGGAAGCTCCTGGATGGCCTTGACTTTTGATGGATATAGCTCTATCCCTCGGCGGCTGAAGATGAACCCAAGCAATTTTCTGGCAAGGACCCCGAATGCACACTTTTCAGGATTCAGTTTTAGATTGTATCTCCGTAGTCTGTCGAAGAACTTCCTCAAATCTGCTATATGATCGGTGGCTTTCTTGGACTTGATAATGACTTCGTCCACATATACCTCGATCTCCTTGTGTATCATACCGTAAAAGATGGTAGTCATAGCCCTCACGTAAGTGGCCCCATCATTCTTTAGGTCGAATGGCATCATCTTGTAACAATACACTCCCCATGGCGTAATGAAAGCCGTTTTCTCAACGTCCTCTTCATCCATCCAAATCTGGTGGTAACCGGCGAACAATCCACAAATGGCTGGAGCTCATGTTTGGCACAATAATTGATTAGGATGTGTATGTTTGGAAGGGGGAAGTCATCCTTCGGACTCGCTCGGTTGAGATATCGGTAATTGACATAAAACCTGACCTTTTCGTCCTTCTTTGGTACTGGCACGAAGTTGGCTAACCATGTTGGGTATTCAACTACCCTAAGGACTTTGGCGTTTATTTTTTTAGTGACTTCCTCCTGGATTTTCAGACTCATATCAGGCTTGAACTTTCGGAGATTCTGCTTCACTGGCGGGTACATTGGATTGGTGGGCAACTTGTGAGCCACGATGGATGTACTTAATCCGGTCATATTGTCGTATGACCATGCAAATATGTCTTCATATTACTTCAAGAATTGTGTGTACTCTTCTTTCTCTGACGGTGACAAGTGGATGTTGATGCAAGTTTCTTTAACAGTCTCTGAATCTCCTGAGTTGATTACCTCAGTTTCGTCAAGATTGGACTTAGGCTTGTTCTCAAAGTCCTCTACTTCTCTGACGATTTCCTCGGGTATGATATCTTCTTCTTCTGAATCACTATCCTTTTTTTGTGTTGTCTCATTGCATATCACAGTCATTGGTTCATTAAGACAGGAAATAGTAATGTTGTATAGATAAAAGTATGAGATAAAAATGATAATAATAAATACTAACTTATTAAAATATGAAAGCGATTTTTCAATAATTTAAACAAACGTTTTTGGAATACTGGAGATTTATTTAAATCAGAAATGCAAAAAGGAAATCATTAGCAAACAAAATAGACAGCGCTTGTTAACCCTTGCTACCTCGGGACTCGTCGGGCCCTGGATGGTCGGACAGTCCAGTTTCTGAGGAATGATTCCTTGCTCACAGCTTGGATGGTAGGGCCTTCCTCCTCCTCCTCCTCGACAATTACACAGCAGTCCATATCTTTGTCCTCCGGGAATAGGTTCCTTAAGGCTGCTAATACTTCCTCTTCTTCTGATCCCCATATGATGTCGGCTTGCTGGAAAGTATGTTCCAAATATGGTATGGGTTGCTCAATTGGACAGTAAGGATCGCGCCATGGTGGCGACCAGTTTTTGTACTCTCGCCAAGTGTACTGATATCCCAAGCCAAAAGTAGTGTTGTGACGTTTCAGTTGTATCGTCTTGGAAATGCCCTAAAGACTCTTGCCGAGACCCTTGCCAGGTTCATATCCGCTCCAATTCATCATGCTGGCTATCTTGCTATCCCACCATTTATCTTTATCGATTGCATTGACCCGCTCGATGTGGTGGTAAGTTTCTCCACCAAGCCTTCTTCTACCCTCAACTACCGAGATAGTCTGGCGGTTGTAGATGGGGTTGCTCCCATCTCGATGGATAATTACCTCCTGATGATTCCACTCGAATTTTACCACCTGATGCAAAGTCGATGCCACAGCCTCGGCGGCATGTATGCATGTTCATCCTAATAGCAGACTGTAGGATGCAGATATATCTAACACCTGAAATTCGACCTCAAACCATGTAGTCCCCATCTGCAGACAGAGATTGATTTCTCTAATGGTGGACCTCTAAGGCCCGTCGAACGCCTTCACATTCATAGATCCTTCTCGTATTTCGTACAGTTCCTTGCCCAATCTCTTTAGTGTTGTCAATGGGAAAATGTTAAGGTTGAACCCTTCATCGATCAGAACCATGGTAATGAAGTAATCTTCACATTGCACAGTAATGTGTAGCGCCCTATTGTGACTCAAACCTTTAGGTGGTAGTTCGTCCTCGTGGAAACTAATCTTGTGACTTTCTAATACTTGCCTTACCATGTTAGCCATCTCTCCGTTTATGATGTAGTTAGGCACATAAGCTTCATTCAACGCTTTCATCAAGGCACTCTTATGTGTTTCCGGATTCTGCAGCAATGATAATATAGATATCTAGGCCGGAGTCTTGTTCAGATGATCTATGATTGAGTACTCCCTGGCTTGCATCTTCCTCCAAAGGTCATCCGGGCCTTTTTCAATTACGGGAGGCCTGTTGGAAGCTTGCTTGCTGGACTCTCCCAAGTGTTCCGGTGTGTAGACCCTTCAAGTCCTAGTCATCCCTTGTGTAGCACCAGCTTCTTCTATCTTGACCTTTCCTTTCCTTCTAGATTCAACTATGTAATCCCAGGGCACAGCCTTATTGTCGAAAGGCGGTGTGGTGGATACAGTCATTGTGAGTGGTGTGACTACCCTTACTTCAAATGGGCTAGGTGTCGTAGCAGGTGGCACTACTTCAACCTCAAATGGCACAAGCGGGTCTGTAGGTGGTGCTACTTCAAACTTTAATGGGACTGATGTGGTTACCTCAACCTCTCTTGATGGTTGTATCTGTACTATAATGGGATTGAGTGTAACTGCTGGCTTCTTGGGATCATCACCTTCTTTGATTAACCTGATTGACCCCCCCCCCCCCCC
>ML267827.1:59616-96566 GCA_005239495.1 Nicotiana undulata
TTATTCTTTGGGGGTGCGGGTTCTTTCTCTTAAACACATTTAGATGTTAAAAAAAGACAGCCCCCCCCCCCCCCCCTGTGGGTCCCATTCTTCATCTATTTCTATCACATTGTCTGAGAGGGGGTTATTGCGAACGTTAGGAGTATCCTCCTTTGCCTGGATGATTTTATTGTCAATCAAAGCTTGGATTCTATCCTTCAAATAGCGGCATTCATCGAAGGTATGTCATTTCATGCCAGAATGGTATGCACATGTTTTGTTTGGATTGACCCATTGATATGGATTCTCTGTGGCTACAGCAGGGATAAGAGTGACATAACCAGCAGCTTTTCGCCTTTCATAAAGTTGGTCAATGGACTCGGCAATGGCGGTATACTGTTTGGGTGGTCTGCGGTCAAAGTTTGGTCGAGGTCTTGGGAAGTTTTGGCGAGTTGGAGGTGACTTAAAATAGGACGGTTGGGAGTTGTATGTGTGATAGGCAGTGGCTTGTTGGGAATATCTGGAAAATGTGGGTTGATATGTAAGTGGAGGAGATGGTTGATATGTTGGTAGAGGTGTTGGCTGATATGTAGGTGGAGGTGCTTGGTATGCAAGTGGAGAGGTTCGATACATCAATGGAGATTTGCGCACCTGTGCAACCATTACCGTTCCTGTGTCCTTCTTTTTAGATATACCACCGGACTGCAGTGCTTTGTTGGTGGCTTGCAGTCCTTCAACATTTGTGACCATCCCGCTCTTGATACCCTCTTCAATCCTTTCACCCAGCTTGATGATGTCGTAGAACCTGTGATTTTCGATCACCATCAGCCTTTCATAGTATTGCAGGTCCTGTGCCCTGATGAAGAATTTTTTCATTTGCTCCTCGTCCAATGTCATCCTGACTTTGGCCACTTCTGGCCTCCAACGAGTGGCATACGCGCGAAAGGTTTCAGTGGGTTTCTTCTTGAGATTCTGAATGTAAAAGACGTCCGGCGCATTTTCTGTGTTGAACCTGAATCGGTCCATGAAATCTGATGCCATACTCACCCAATTAGACCACTTCTTCGGATCCTGGTTAATGTACCAGGACAAAGAATCCCCTGTAAGGATCCTAATGAACAATTTCATCCGAATCTTTTCGTCTCTTCCAACTTCGACCAGTTTGTCACAATAGGTCCTCAGATGGACCTTGGGAACACCAGTACCGTCGAACATTTCAAACTTGGGAGGTTTGTAGCCCTCCGGCAGTTCCACATCAGGTTGTATACATAGATCTATATAATTCAATCCTTCAATCCCCTTACCTCCTTCCACGCCTTAAACTCGACTGGTCAATTTATTCAGTTCCTCGGCCAGGTTTTTGATGAGCATAGCTTTCTCACTGGATTCTGGTGTATAAGAGATAGGTTGGGTGGAGTGAGGTAGAGTCTCCATGTATATGGGGTTATTCTGGTGGCCAAGTGCTTGAGAATAGAGGTGATCATTGGTGGAATTTTGTGGTTCGGGGATGATTGGTGGAGTGTTTCGTGGAGTGTGGCAAGTGCTTTGTTGGTATTTGTTGTAGGATGGTTTGATTTTGCGGTGGGGTGGTATAGTGGTGAGTTGCAGGAGGATTCTGTTTGTTGGGTGTATTCTTAGGTGGTGCGGGGTTTTGAGTGTATGGTTGGCTGACATCTGGAACACTAAGTGAGAAGGACAAGTTCTCTAAGTTCCGAACATGTTTGAGTTCTCCTTGGAGTTTCAATAGCCTTTGTTCAAGTTGTGACACAACATCATTCGGGACCTGAGTACCCCGACTGTCATAAGCCTCTGGATGTTCGGCTGGTGTAGTGTTTTCCTTTATGATGTTATTCAAGTCTTCCATCTTCGCTTTGCCTTTGCCTTTAGGTGGACTAGGAGGAGGAGAAGGTGGAGGGCCCCTGGATCTTGTATGATATGCTGATGATGCCTGAATGCACGAACCAGCCTTTGGGGGAGAGGAATAATAAAAAAGAAGTAATAATAAAAAACAAAAGGTATCCAAGTCAGTATTTGCAATATTTAAACACGTATTGCAGAAATGTAAACATTTCCTAATTTGGCAGCCTCGTTGCGCCCGAGGTAGGCCTAGCGACAAGTTGATTTGGAGAACTTAGGTGCCAAAATGCCTCATTTCAGTAATATAAAATAGACGAATCATAAAACGACGCTAGAATAACGATAGAAAGTAAGTCACTCATGGAACTTGGCCTTATTACATTTATGAAAGAAAAAAGGTTAATCTAGCCTATTTGGTCCTAGAAGGACCTTCCCCAGATTCTATATTCTTGATTCCATCGAACAAATTTCCCAGCTCGCGGAGTCCTAGCAAAGCGAAAGCCAATAGCTTCGCTATAGCGACTACGTTCCAGCTTGGATTTGGAAATCGAATCAGGTATGCCCTAGCCAAGTGTCCTCCTTCATTCCCTTCAGCGTTCTGGCAATCCTCGATCCTTTTTATGACTTTTCCCTCCAGCTCCACTATACCTCGCTCCAGATATTCCAGCTTTCTGTTGGCAATGATATCCATCTCTTTCCACTCCTCGATCAGCCCCTATTAGTCTTATGTATTTCCCGGTGCTCATTCTCTGAATCGTGGACCCTTTTGCACAGTCGGTTGTACTTGACTTGAGCCTCAGCATCTTCATCTATGATTCTATTGCCTCGACTGATTCTTGGCCTCACTGCCCCATATAGGTCGTCCTCCAACCATGCCGGGTAGAGAGGTGCACATCCAGTATGGTATCTGTCTGCCTCAATAGTATTTTTCTCCATGATGATTTTGCAGTGCCACATGTGTTGGGCTTGGCACTTGTAGGGGACGTCGTCGTCCTGGAAATCTGCTCTGAAGTGTCCCATCTTCGCAACCCTTGGTACAACCTGCTTCCTGCCCGCCTACCTCATGACTCGGATAGGAACATAAGGGTATATGCCTATCAACCCAATCAGTACTAGGTGTGGTGCATCCTTGGACCTGATGATAAACTTGTCCGTCGGGAACTATTCGAACATCCATTGCACTTGTTCCACAGTTAGATTGTCAAATAATTCCACCCACTCTTTGGCACTTTCCAGATGAGCACATTTGTCCGGGATGTAGGTCATTCGCTTGGGGTGATGGAAAGCAATATGTTCATTCCAAGCCCTTCGCGGAAGTTCTTGGATGTATTCGCCCCTTTGAAGATATTCTAAGAGCCACAACTGCAGCAATAGGTTACGAACCTCAAAATGCTTAACCCGTCTTTGATAATGCTCCAAGGCTCGGTAAATGTCAGCTAAGATCATAGGGACAATGTTGTATGTTTGTCCATCGATCCCTTCCATCAAAGTCCCGGCGACCATGAGTAGTCTGCTATGAATCATTTCCTTCTTCGTCGGGAACACTATCAACCCCAAAAATCACACAATAAATGCAAACACTCTGCGGTGGATGTGACCCAGAGATGTGATGGAGAACTCATCATGATAGGTACAGTATGATTTGTTGTGACCGTATCTTTCATATAGGTATTCAAAAGTATGTAGGGTTGCTTCAGACACTCCAGTTCATCGTCTTTCTTCAACCCCTTCATTTTCAGAAACCCTTTACCCGTGCGGTTTTCAGGTACCAACAGTCCAGGGCTTTCCCAAACCAATCCTGCTAGTCCTCCTATTTCTTCTAAGAGTGGCGTCATTTAAATATTCCCAAAGCAGAATACAGCTCTTTAACTATCCCAAAACAAAGTAGCGGCCTCAACCATCATATTGTTCGGTTGGATGTCTAGAAGAGAAGGTAAGTTCCTCAGATGCTTCCTCACGTGTTTCTTATCACTTGAATGAAGGTCTTCCTACTAGTCTAGGAGCATTGGTGGAATATTGCTGACCATACCGAATCTGGGGACCTCGTGCCTCATTTTCTGCAAGACAAAAATGGTTAGGCCCTTTCCCCCACCAGATTTGACTATTTATACACTTATGATTATCACATTTGCATTTGTTTCTCCAAATTAATGCACAGAACATGATTGCGTCCGTTGGGATTATGAAAACCCTGGTGGACTTTTGGACAAGGCTTGTCTTAAAGGGTTATTGTGCGGACGACACATTAACCCGGCTAGGTTTGACCATGATGCATGCGCAGTATAACAAGAGTAAGGTTCTATAGGGGTCTAGACCGGTACCCTCGAGTGGACAACTCGAGGGGGAAAGGCACGGAATCGTTGACTGCACCGCTGATCGACTGATTTTATCGCAAATAAGCCTTTTCGAATTTAGGGGTTGATATAAATTGGAAGAGCGCAACCACTCATCAAGCGTTGCTATAGGATTTGTATAGGCACGAGTGGAGTATCATGTTGAGCATAATTATGCAGCAATAAACAACATGTTGTTACGTATTTTCACATTATGAAAGTTTTAAATACAATAGTTATAATTGAAAGCGTTTACAGAAGAAAACAAAGAAACATGTCAATTTCATTTTGGGAAAATAAATACTTGGAGAAGTAAACAATTAATTTCACATAAAGGGGAAAGGGAAACGGTGCAAGTAGTAACAAAGTACGGCGCATTTAGACAGATTCACAAAGCGGTTTGTTATGGTAAAAGCCTAAAATCCCCCGCAGAGTCGCCATGTTGTCGCGCTCCCCTTTTTCTTCTCCTTGCGGATAGTAAGGGTTTTCGACATTATTGGGACAACTCGCTTCCTTTTTTGGAAAGGGATAAAAAGAGTTGAAGATTCTCCACCTAACAAATTAATGTGCATTAGGGCACCTATTACTAGTCATTTACAAAAACCAGTTGATGTTACCTGAGATTGGGTAAGGGCTTGAAGTTACTTCAAGGGGAAGGTGTTAGGCACCCCTCGATGTCCACAACGATGGGTCCCGGCCGAACTTACTTTTTGAATTAGTCAAGTAGAAAATAGGCCGTCTAAGCATACATATGTAAAATAAATAAGGTTTTAACAAATAAGCAGTCTAAGCACACATATGTAAAAGGAAAGGGGGTCCTAAGTTGTTTATCCTATAGGATCATATCCATGCAATGCACGGTAATCACTCCTCAATGAGAGGGGTTACACGTTGCATTAGCGCACAGGTCATCATATCCTTTTCTACCCATTATCCCACCCCTTAGTGGTTATTAAGCGAGTTTTTATTAACGAACTTTAAGCGTGTTGTTTCCCGTCCCTTCCTTGTGGTCCCGGAGGAGTTTAGGTTCTCTAGACTTGGGCAGTTCTAGACAATCCTAAGGTATTTAAAAGGCAAAAATCTAGGCGACAAACAAATAACATGTAGGACAAGCAAACAGGGGAAAAGCAGTTAAGGCTCACATTTACCTCCACATGTATATAGGCAAATAAATAGCACGTCTCCAACACATATTCAAGTAATTTTTTAGAAAAATCCTAAGACAAGGTGTCTAGGTGAACATCAATACGCAGAACATGCAACACTATTTCAAAACTCAATGGCAGGGTCCTAACCAGTTTGCCTACTAATTTCTAAAACCTGTAAGACTTAAGCAGTTTGAAACACAATCAAAAACACAGTTTCCAGTTTTATATATAGCCATTAATCACCTAAGGCTTGCATAGGCATGGGACCATACGCAATCACAATTTACAGGAGCCTCTTAACAATTTTGAAATTGTTCAACCTACGAACATGTTAATCTAGGTGATACAGATTATAACAGGTGATTTATACCAATTTGTGTTTAGAGACATGATACCTATACGTGAGGATGTTTTAAACCTTTTCATGGACAGTTATTTATTCTAATCGAAATAGACATGGTTTAAACGAATGCAAACAGAGTTCCTAAAAACATGGTATCTAATACATACATGAATGACAGTTTTATTAAGATTATTTAATAGCAGGACGTCTATGTGACAGTACTCGCGTAGGACCAAGAATTGAGCATGCAACATGCTGAAGTTGTAAATGTGAAGGCCCTAAAAAGGATATCTAATGCACGGATTTAACATGGTTTGAATGCAAATTAACACATTAACCCTAGAACATGGCTTCTAATGCGGATTTGCAGAATATAAATTCTATAGCATGTTTTCTACCCAGCTTTACCCACAGTATCATACAACTACCCTCCTTTTTTCACTAGTCACCCAAATATCTGTTTACAAATAACTATTACAGACCAATGATTGAATAAATTACACAAATTAAATATAAATTAAACTATAGGGAGCCTGAAGTAGGCCCAAAGCAAACCTAGGAATGCTAGGGCTTCAGTAGTCCCAAATGCCAAGGATTTCATAGCCTAATTCATGACCAGGTGTGTCAGAGTTCCCTAAAGATCTCAAGGATCTCGTGCAGTGCTCATACCCATACTTTTCACAACAAGGATTGAGTATGTGTAGTGTGAAATGTCCAGCCCCAGTATGCCAGAGTTTAGAGGAATCTCAATAGGATCCCAAGGTAGTACACACACTGGAGGGGCAGAACCTATTGACTTAAGAATAAAGTGAGAGTGCTAGACATAGTTTGAAACGTTTTGACAAGAAGACAATACTGAAATGACTCTAGGAGTAAAGAGGTTTTTCTGAAAATAAGAACTAATTTAGTAGTAGAGTTTGAGAAAGGTATAAACACTTTTGAAAATCAGCAAATAGTCTAGTTGATTATAGAACAATTAGGTCTAGCATCACTGGACAATAGATTTCACACTAGGATAGTGGGGTTGGGGACACATAGGGTACACATCATTGTTCAGGAAAGCATGTAAACAGCAAATTGCAAAGAACACTTAGGAGTCTCATAACATTAATAGGTTAGTCATGACAATAGGTAGTTGAGGCATATAGCAGGGATCACAGTAAAGTCATATTGAAAACACCTAAACATTGGATAGAATCAAGCACACAACTAGAGTTACCTTGTGAGACTAGATGACTTAGCATGATTTCATTAGTAAAGCAAAGTAGGCAGGAGCTTGAATGAGAAGGTATCACACAAGCATTGATGGTGTAGACATGTTAATCACATGCTGAACAAACATATGCTAGATAAAGCAGTAGATAGGCATGCTAAACAGGACAGTAAACAGGAACAAGAATGAAAATCAGAGCTGAAGAACTAAGGCAGTAATGAAAAACATAGGGTTTAGGCTTTAAAATTAATCATAAACATACCAGTTAGGGAAAGAGAACACAGAATATAAAGCAGATGTTGTGCAATAGCTAGCATTGGCTTACAACCGGCTAGATTACTGAGTATTACAAGTAGCAAAGAAGAACAGAGAGCTTTTAGAGTGTAAGAATGTTTGTGAACTAATGTTCGTCCCCCAGAAGTGAGAATAGGGGAGAGTATATATAGTAGTTAGGAGCAAAACAGAATACGGTAAAGAGATCAATCATCCAGCAATTAAGGAAACATACATAATCAATTATGCACAAAATCAGTATAGTCTCCCTTAATTAAGGGGTAATTGCCCAACGGTAAAGGGAAGGACAATATTTAAGGAAAGAAAATCAAGTAAAACTTAAGTATAGAGTGGGAAATTAGGGGTAAATAAACAGGAGTTTAATTAAGGAAACAATCTTGAGGAATCAGTAAGTATCACGACTAATGAAATAAGGTAAGAAAATAATTAAAGGTGTAAAATAGGAAAATAATCAAGAATCAGCACATGGATTTTAACAGGGCAAATCAGTGAATCAAAACTTGAAAAATAATACTGATTTAAAGGAGAAAAATATAGGTTTCCACAAATAAACACATAGGCTAGATACAATTTCATAAACACACAGAAATCAATCAAAAAATCGAATCAGAAACCCTAATAAAGACATACTTGGGTAAAAATCACAAGACATCGAATTAGGCTAAAGGAAATCATAAGAATCAAAGCACAGCACGAAACAGTGCACAAGTAACACGGTCAAACTCAGAATCAAAGAAAAAATATCAGAAATTTGGGTTTTAGCATAAACTAATTAGAGTTGAGGCAAACTCAACATAATCGGTCAAAAGCACATAAGAATAGAAGATTAAGCATTCAAAAAATCAAAAAGCTTTGGAAAAATGATTTTTCAGTAAACCCTAGCTTTAGGAAAACAGAGAATCACTTGGAAAACTAGAAACTTTTCAAGAAAAGACGTGAGAGAAATTCGATTCATCTTAGATCTGAGAAGATCAAAGACAATCATTAGGGTTTTCAGAAGTCAAACGGAGATGAAGACATAGACTTAGAAATCCATAGATTTAAGGCGAAAATAAGAAGTTCTTACTAAAATTCGAGCCAAAATGGCTTGAAACAGGCAAGAGAAACCCAAAGGCGTAAGCAGACTAGCCATGGTCCCTTGAGAATCTTCTCAAGGACCTTAGAGATGGAGGTACCCATCATTGAAGAGGCCGTTAGAGGCCTGGGGTGGTGAAGAACAACCATGAACGGCAGTAGGTGAGTGACGGCGAGGGAGACTTAGGGTTAGAGTTAGAGAGCATCTGAGAGACGGGGAGGAGAGTGACGCCGGGGACGGGTGAGAGTTATTAGGGTTAGAGGGGGGTATTAGTTTAATTGTGGTAAGGGGTTCCTGGGTCGTTGATCAAAAATGATCAACGTCCAGGATTAGCCAGAGGGTTGGGTCGGGTAGGTGAGGGTATTGGACTGATTTATTTTAAGCTAAAATTAAAATAAAAAGGCTATTTGTTAAATACCCAAAGTAAATGAATAAAAATAATTTTTAAAATAATTACCCATTATAAAAAAATGATTTTTCATGCATGGAAATGTTTTTAAAAATAATTATTTAGTATTTAAAAATACAATGGACTAATTTTTATTGAAAAGATGCAAAAAATGTATGCATGGGCTATAATTGCAAAGTTATTGCACTTATAGCCAAAAGGTACCAATTTGGCTATTTATGAAATAATTTGGACTTAATAGGAGCATAAATAGTAATATTAAATCAAGAAATTTTTTTTTGAAATCATTTATGATGCAGTTTTGTAATTATTTATTAGAAATAAAATACTAGGCAAACTAATTAAAATGCAGAAATTGTGGGAAAAATACCAATTGATGTTAATGCATGATTTTGAAGACATATATGCATTTTAAAACTAATTTGGGGAAACTTTGGGTATCAACACTAGCTCGACCAGGTTGGCATGCTCCTTCCGAGCCGCATCCAGCTTAGCTTTAAGTTCCTTGACCTTCCGCTCACGTTGCTCACTGAGAAGTTTGTAAGTATCCCTCTTATTAATGAGCTCTCTGGCCTCGGCCTCATGGTGGTTTAACTCTTCTCAATATCAGATAAAAGTCTCATGATGAAGCACTGAGGCCTACAAACACAAAGTAATAGGTTACAACTATTCTTGACTTAATCTAAGTACATAATAGAAAAATCATGAAGAGGCATTCGAAGTTACCCGATTTAATGCCTGTTGGGCTTCGTTGGACAGGCAGGGCGCTTACACCTTGTTCATATTTGCTTAATCCTCTTAGGTCACCAGGAACCAAAGATAACTTGCAACCCCTACAGGGGCGGAGAGGACCGGGCATCCTCCGGAATAGACATAATAATTGACCGCTTTCAGCCAGGATCTGCGGAGCAGGGAACTGGTTTACTGGTTTAGGACTTGAAGAAGTCCCTCTGGTTCTAAAGATGGACTCTTATTTGGTACCAGTAAGTCACCCATCCCGGTGATGTCCTCCGAGGTGGAAGAATCTAAACCATCAAAGAAGTGGTTAAAGAGGTCTGCCACCCTTTGGGGCCCCTTGTTTAGGCGTCATCTCAACGTATGGGCCTCGTGGATATTGGAGTCGGTAAATAAAGGCAACTCGGAGAGATCTATCACTCCAAGTGCATCCTTCGAAGCATTATCCTATGTCCGAGAAGCACCAGCCGCAGTATCTTTGTTGACCTTCCTGACTTGGGAAAAACATACTCGCCCCTCTCTAGTTCGGAGGCCTAGGCCACTGCCTCCTCATCGCCTCCCTGGTTTGAGGCAGTTCGGTGTTTCTTTGCACACGGGCCACCAGTTCTGAAGTTTCTTCTTCCTCTTAAGACTCATACCTAGCTGGTGGGCTGAGTCCGATAGGAGCCCTCAGGTGCTAGTGTTTTCCTTTTGTTTGTGCACCAACCTCTTTATTGGTTTTTTCTTCTTTGAGTTTGGAGAACTCGGATCCCTTCTCCTCACCCTGCCTCAAGTCAAGGGACGGCGGAGCCTTCTTCATCGGCAGATGGGGGCCTCATGATGACATCTTTGAGAAGACCTTCAAAAAAGGAAATGATCAAGAGTTCAGCAGCACGGAGAAAACCTAAGTGTTGTTCACTCAAGAAAAGAATATCACCGTGAGAACAGGCCTCCCACCGGCCCCTCGAAAGATCTCACCATGCACACTCGGAATACGGCTTGTGTGAGACAATGCCATCGACCCACTCCCTGAGTCGAGGAACTGCATCCAGAACCCGAGCAACAAATGCCTTGACACCAAATATCAATAAGAAAGGAGAAAAAGAGAGTAAAAATAAAATTCTGGGAAATTAAGAAACTATACTTATGTTTTGTGTTCCATTCCTTGGGGAACAACATGTATTCAGCTAGGATCAGGTCCGAGGTCCTAACTCGGACAAATCAGATCAGCCAATCTCGATCTCGATCTTCATCGATGCTCTAGAACAACGCTTTAGTAGCTTGGCGTGACACTTAAATCAACCCCCACCCCAAAAGAATCGAGGACTATATAAATGCATCAGATTGTTGATGGTGAATGGACATCCGTCAATGTTACTCACGAATAATTGGAGGAGGATAACTATCCTCCAGAACGAGGGATGGATCTGACTAACACACACCTCGTACCTTCTAGAGAATTGAATGATCATCGGGTCCAGTGAGTCCAACGGGCCCAACATAAAGGGATAAATGTAAACAGTTGGTATCCCTTAACGTGGTGGTGATATCTTCTCCGGGCCCTGAAACTACCACGTCTTTTCTGGCCCAGTTGCAGACCTTCATGACCGTAGGGGGGATCTCTTCTGTGATCGAGCAAATATACCTCGAGACCTTTCCACCCCGGCCCAAAATGGGTGAAGGTTTTTCAATATTGAAGTCGACATTTATCGAGCACCCGCTAGGAATAAACGCGCCAAGAAGAGGTTCTGCCGATGGTTCCTCGTCGGCCGGCCGTGATGAAGAAACGGTTTCTTTTTGGGAAAGTGTCTTAAAATTATTTTCCATTTTTTCTTTTGTATAAAGATGAAGGAGAAGAAGTTAAAAGGGTATGCTTAATGGCTTGGAGTGAGGACACGTGAGAGTTCTTACAAAAATCTCAAGAAATATGGGTACAAGTGCTAGAAAATGCAAAGATGTTTTAAGAACAAGAGTAAAAAAGGTTTGGATGTAAAGTTTGAATGAATGAAGGTGGGGATATTTATAATTTTCAAATGACGGTTCAAAACCTGGAGTGGTCGACCAGCAACTGACGAGCACTTAATGCCATTAAGACGTGACTGATGAGACGTTTCCGTTATTTTGTCATTTCTCACGTGGAATATCGAGGCGAGAATCGTGAGCTCATATCGTTTCTCGTTGTTTACTCTCCGTAAAATAAGGGGACTATCTGTATACGGTCAAAATTGGGCTCTTCTATTGCATAACATAATGGGATTGAAACGTTATTAGTTTAAGATCAACTCTAGATTCCATCGAACCAGGATTTGAGTTCAGAATGCCGGACCTCGAGAGTATCGAGTCCATGACCCCGGAATCGACCCTGACCCCGAATCGGCTTAAGGAAACATTGTCGGACCGAGTAACAGAAGGCCGAGATATCCGTAGCCGGTAGGGTTATCACGGAGGAAATCTCGGCACGTATCAAGGAGAAATTGGCTAATTAGCAAATAATGAGATTTTTTACCTTTTATAGAATTGTACCTAAAGTAGGACTCTTCTACTATATAAAGGGGGTCTGATTATTTGTAAAAGATATTGTAACAATCATTTAGAAGCAATATACTTTTATTCTCTCTTTAAGATCAATTTCAATTGTGCCCTAACAGTAATTAAAGTGCATTCTGCTACAAGGTGGCTCTCTTCCCAAGCTTGTTATTGTTTCATCCGTGTGGTTTGAACTTACTTTGTCATACTTTATTTCCAATCACAATTTAACTTATCGCTTTGTGTCAATTTAATCCAATGTATCTTTAAAATCACTTATATATTCAATTGTTATCCGATTTTGAGGGTAAACAAACAGACACAAACGATTTGCCGATGATGAACTCCGGCGTAGTCGCAAAGTTAATAGAAACAAAGAAGACCAACGTTTGGCACTAGATTTGGCCTTTTAGATGCTATATCTGGCGATCTCACTAGTTAATCCAAGAACAGAGGCAGTGACGATAATAGAGAAAGGGGAGAGAGAGAGAAGGGGTAAAGGGGAGGCGCTAGCCATGGGTGTAGGTGGCTGGACGGCAGCGATAATGAGGTGAAGGAGCAGCTAGGTCACTCAAAAGAGCGAGAGAAGATGGAGCTCTCAAAGGAGTTAGCGGTTGTCTCTCTTAGAGAGAATGAGATATCATATTTTTTGTTCCCTCTTTTGAAATGTATATGGGATAGTAGTGTATTGTGCATGTACATGTGGGGTGTGGGGTAGCAAACTTAGGGACCATGTTTTTAGGGTAGGACAAAAATAAATGTCTTTACCCATTGTCTAAAAGTCATGTTTAGTTAAATCAAAGGTCAAGTCACGTCGATGCCATGTCGCGTCAAAGTCTAGTCACATCAAATGCCTTATCACATCGGATGTTGACGGCACATTTATTTTGACCGGGCTCGATCCGATTTTGAAATTAATTCTACTGGCTTTCATATAATGAATATATTGTGCCATGAATTAAAAAAAAGTGATTATTTAATTAACAATATGGCGTGTAGTATTTATTTGAAATGCAGTACTACATATGTGTTGTGGTAATTGTTATTTTATTTTTGGAAAGACAATAAATTGATAGAATATCCTAATATTCGAAAAATAGGACAATTATCAATAAATTGTTTAAAATTTAGCAAAATACACAAAAACGGTAGTATTTGCAATAAAATGTAAAAACTCCTAGATTTTATAAAAATGAGAACAATTACAATAAATTGCATTACCGTTAAAATGGGAAAAACACTATATTTTATCATTTTTGACGAGGAAGTTTGCAGAATTTAATATTTAAATACGAAGGATCAAACTTGAGTGTCAACAATGGTCATGATTACCCCGAGAGCCGGAAAAAATATTGTTGAATCGTAAGCAACACATATTCGAGGTATTAAATGCGTGGAGACGTGCATCATACCAAGCGTTAGAAACTTTTCATAAGGGTTCTAAAATAATTCTGCAAAGAAAGGAATCTTCACCAACTTCCAGTGACACAAAGATGTGCCACCGGAAAGCAGGGGACCATCTGAATAGGGTGAAATAGTTTATATTAAATGATCGAAATATTACATGACATATGAAACCGGAGGTAGGCGGGAGATAAAGGGAGTGATAACCAAGATCGAGGATAGCAGCTTCGGTTGGTATTGGATAGATCCTAAACGGAATGCGGTCAACAAAAGCAAACGAATGTTGTCCCAGATGACATAAATGAATAATATTCCTCAATATTAAATATGCAGTCGTTGCAGAGGATTTTGGCATTCATAGCCGGTCATTGCATGTTCATCAATGACCACCACTATTGTCAAAGTGATAATAACATAAATACAACTGTGAAAATCCACTAGAAGCCCCCAAAACCCAGTGTCCCAAGTGCATGAACAATCTAGGGCATATACAAAATCAATACAGCTACTATTTGAAATGAAATAAATAGAAATAATAAATGAGATAGAGGAAGAGTCTGAGTGCTGCAGATCGAATCATGGAAAGCAGCTCATAACTAAGTCTTTGTATGATCCGTCTACGCACCACTGGAAGTACATGTCTCATTACATGCTCAATTAGTGCATAAGTGTAGTATGAGTACGTAAATCGATGCGTACCCAATATATATTTAGTCTAACCTCGAAGAAGTAGTAACGAGGGGTGGACTTGACACCTACGAGAGGTCAAAACAATAAAATACATAAAGTAGACATGTATAGAACACAACAAGTAACAGCGAAACAGATAAGCTTTAATAATAAATTTCCAAGCATGGATTGTTACGAAATCGCTAAAACACCATAACCGACCTCGAAGGCACAAAACCAACTGATACCAATACCAACTCAACTCTCAAGTGTAACGCACGAGTCTGCTGAGGCAAAAGGACCAATCCCATAGGAATAGTACTACATAATCCTGCAGAGGAGAAATGACCGATTCCATAAGAGTAATTGTTAATCCTATCGAGGAAAACGACTCGATCCCCTAGTAATTTATAATCTTGCTGAGGCGAACGACCTGATCCTATAAGAGTAATTTATAATCCTGCTGAGGTGAACAACCTGATTCCATAAGAGTAGAGAAAATTCCTCGCTCGCAATAATACATGTGAGTCGAGAAGACACACAACTACCTTTCATCAAATATTTCACAATTTTCAGAGTAAGAGACTCGGTTAATATTTTATTCTAGTCTCAATTTCAATCATAAATTAAAGAAAGTAAATAAAAAAGATTAATTCAAATAGCACATTTAAGGCATGATGTAAATCTAAGTCTACTCGGACATAAATAAGAATTTAGCTACGTACGGACTCTCGCCACCTCGTGTGTACGTAGCTCCCACAACAAGCAGTACACAACAACCAATACACCTATGGGGATAATTCTCTCTTCCGAGATTAGGCAAGAGACTTACCTCGCTTCCAAGCTCATTACTTGGCTCTTAAACATCACTAGAAATCCCCAATCAATGCGGAGCAATCTGAAACTAGTCAAATATCGTAAAAACTAATCAATATATGCTAAAAAGATCATAATTCATCTATTAAAGTAATTTTTCAACCCAATTCGAAAAGTCCATAAATGTCAACCTCGGGCCCAAATGCGCTGATTCTGAAAATTTTCGAAATCAAATATATAATTTTTTTTCAATTCCATAATCAATTGCATAGTCAAATAACACTTTTACCGAACCCTAGGTTTTTCAATAAAAACCCTTTCCACAATTTATATGTTAAAATCTACCCATAATTCCATGTATTTAACTCAGAATTGGTAGAATTCACTTGCCTTGTGATGTTGATGAAAATCTCCCTCAAAAGAGCTCTCAAATTCATCCAAACCAAGTGAAATGTGAGATAAATGGGCTACGTCCCAAAATAAAAAGTAGTCTGCACAGGGATTTCTTCTTTGCGATCGCAAACGATCCTTTGCGATTCCGAAGACCAAATGTTCCAGCAGACCAAGAAATGTCCTTACCCTTAGTGACAAATCGATCCTGTTCACTATGCACCACCTCCCACCCTTCCGCATTCACGATCCCCTAGTCGCATTCGTGAAGGCTAATCGCCTACAAGCCCAACTCAACCCCTCCCTTCTTCACATTCATGAAGGTGGATCCGCATTCGCGAAGAGGAACCAGCTCCTCCATCACATTCACGGGGCCCTCCTCGCATTTTCTAAGAGTAAAATCTCAGGGCCCTCACTAGCCTTGTTCGTGATCGCTGGACTTCGTTCGAGATCGCGAAGCACACCAGCAATTTCAGCAAACTTTAACTTTGCTCTAGGTGGTCCGAAACACGCTCGTGCCACCTCGAGACCCCGTCTAGATATACCAATAAGTCCATAAACATACTACGTACGTACTCGAAGTCTCGGAACATGTAAAATAACACTGGGACAAAGAATCCCACCTCAAAATCAAATTAATCAACTTATAAACTTCAAACTCATTTCACCCAACTCCGAACGCGACAAACTATACTTAGATAACTCGATTCTGATATCTATTGGAACCTTCAAATCTAATTTTGAGATCGTTTACTCTGTGCTGACTCAAGTCAAACTTGGCCACCTTAGGTTACTATTATGGAACTAAGTATTTCGAATTCTACCTGAACTCTTCTAAAACCAAACCAATCATCCCCGCACATGAAACGGTAAAAGCACATACGGGAAGTCTTAAATAATGATGGAGATCTAAAATGTAAAATGATCAATCAGCTAGTTACATTACTCTTGCAGCATCCCTAAATCTACACCCTATGACTATTTCCCAGAGTTTCATCATATAACTAATAAGTTTAATACATGATGACACACTTCGAGATGTCTATGGTAATACCATTTAGACCACATATTTTTCTAATCATTATGTTTTTCACGGCATCCTTTACCTCTATCAGCATAATTGTACAAGTACCTCTAAAGTTTATATCATGCATAAATACAAGGAGATTCAAATATCATTCTCATGATCCGAGTTCAACAATTGATCAAAGTAGTTTTTCCATCTCTCCTTGATCTTATTATCTTTGGTCAAAACTTGTTGAGAATCGTCTTTAATGCACTTCACCCTATTTAAGCCTTACTTATTTTTCTCTTGGTCGTGTTAGTTTAAACAGTTTTTTCTCTTGTGTATGTAGATTTTAATGAAATACATCTAGGGCGACCACTCGAGCATTACTAATAGTTCCCTTCTTAGCTTCCCTCTTAGCCTCATATACTCTTCAAAGGTCTTTTCCTATTCTACTTTTTGTAAATTTCAACAGCACTCTCTTTTAGCTCTACAACTCGTTGCACCACCTCATTCCACCACCAGGATTATTGTAGGTTAACGACTTAAACTTTTAGACATATCTAGTGGTGTTTGCTACTTTTTTAATACAACTGAATATTTTCGTCCACATGATGCATGTGTTCCCCTATATGTACCATGCTCCATCGACTCGAAATTTTTCTTGAAACTCTAACCGGCCAGTGCCCTTTGATGTCCACCATCAAATCTCTATTGCTTGTAAGTAGTTTTCCTTCTACTTTATCCTTGCGCTTTACATCTAAGACCACCAAAATATGTTGGGTGTTAATTTCTTCTCCTGGTATACAGTACTTACATGTGGTTCTATCATGTTTTTCAGTAAGATTAAAGTCTTTTTTACTATGGTTACCCTAACTCGTAAATATTAGGTGAAAATCTGTCTTAAATCCTAATACCATAACCATATTTCTCATACTATAACCATATTCACATGTACACGGTCAAAAACATCACTATATTTACCTACATTTCCATTTAAATCTCCTCCAATAAAGATATGTCGTTCACCGGTAAATTTCCTTAAACCAAGGTGTCCATATATTTTCAAAATTTAATTTTAGCTTTTGCATCTATTCCTATTTGCGGATCATAGACACTGATGACATTGATTGTCTCATCTACATACAAGATTGTATGCTATAAACCCATATCTAACTAGAAATACCTCTAAAACCTTATGATACAATAATTTCCATCCTATTTGTATTTTTATATATATTCTCAGTACCATAATTTATTAAACCATATTGTCTATCTCTATAGCTTTTTTCCTTGTCCATATAACTATATGTAGGCATGCAATATCAACTCTCCTCCTTCTTGATATATGTACTAATTTCATCGACATTCAGTATAAAGCAAATATAGGATAATGCATAATTATACCCTTAGGATTGAACCACTTTGCCAGATGCACCCTTTATCTTTACATGACCTCACTCCCCCTCCCCCGGCTATGTTTGAAGTGTAATAAAGAGAATCTTTGAGCTTAGCTAATACTTATTTGCTTTGCAGTCTCCACCAACACGTGAAAAGCTTTAAAATACCAGTTTTCAATATGTTTTTTCCTTTTTCTATTTCTTCTTCATGAAAGCCTCAAAATATCGTTCTTCTTTTTCTTTCTTCTTTTGGTATCCCATAACTAATTTTTTTAAAGATATTGTGTAAAAGTTTGAACCTTGACTGATGCAAAGCATCTATATATCACAATTCACAATTAAGTAAAAGAGAGTAACCTTGATATAGTAGCCTTGTTCTTAAGGCAACCAGTGCAAAGCAGATCTTTGCCGAAAAAGTTAACGATTCGAGCGATAGAAGAAAATTTATTTTACAGTTATGCTTTCTTCTTTAATCTTACTTCTTCTTTTCTTCCTTTCCTTTTCTTTTTTTTTTTCTTATCTTTTGTTCTTGTTTTTCATTTCTTACAATATTTTTCACCGAAAAAAATCGCGACACTGATGATGCTTTGAATAATGAAAGGGTGTATGATATTCCAAATAAAGGAGAATAAGAAGGAAGTGGGTGGAGGGAGAGATGAATGAAAATAAAAAGAAATAAGAAATAAAAGAGAAGAATTAATAACTAAAAAAAAAAGAATTTGTTTGGGGAAAAGAGTGTGGGGAAGGGACAAGCTGGAGAGGAGACTTGAAGGGTGGGGGAGAAGAAGAAAAGCAAAAAATAATAAGAAATGGAAAATAAAATAAATAATAAAGAAAAAGGAACTTATATACTAAAAACACGTGTCAAAATGTGGGTGGAGCACGTCATATACTCTTTTATTTGAAACTAGTCCTAATCACGTAAGATGAATGTAACGAATTAAACTGAAGGAAAGACGAGGTAGAGGCTCAACAATATGATAGTACTTCCACCAAATACGTGGACACCTTTGTGGTCTCTACAAAGGACAAGGCTGCATTTTTCATTAGAAATAAGGCAATACCAGAGAAAAGCACACAATGAGGTGTCTACTATACATATAAGGAGGAGACTAGTATGTAGGTTATGAAAAATGAGTCTTGTCTTTTACCATTATCATAGGTTTTGTTAGCTCTGGAATCTTCCTCTATCTGCTATTTTTTCATTATTTCTCTTTCGGCGTTGTTGCTATCATTCAAGTCAGTGTTGGTTCCTTAAGTTCATAATCATTTGATTTAGATTACTACAATTTATACCGTTTGGTGCTCTTGTTGAACCTCCTCTCCGAATGGGTGACCCTCCAATAACGCGCTTAAAATCGTTGGACATCGAAGTAGATCAGATTAAGGACCAACTGGTTCTGCATTGACGTTGGAGAACCTACAACAACCTCCAGATGACCCGACCACCACAAAGCACCCTAATTCTTCCATTATCGCTGCTTCGTCTTCCACCGTAACACCACCTCCCACCTCTATCACCTCTATTTCTCTTACCACACCCCTTCAACCACAAATACTTCAGAACCTCAATATCGAACCCACTACCAGTAGCACGCACCTGCATAGCTCCAAAATCCTCAGTACATCCACCAACTCCACTATGGGCAACAACATCAATAGTGTCACCAACTCTAATAGCCAACAAATCATATACAACAATCATCCACCCTCTAATCAACAACTCTTATACAACCATTAGTCCTACTTTAGTCCACGAAATGCCTATGGCCAGAAACCACTATCTCTCACACAACCTTGGTATCAACCACCGTCTTACCCCCAAATTTGCTCTTCTATTTAAACTCAACCCTGGACCACCATCGTTTTCACAAAACACATTCGACCCTTTTCGCCGTACCAAATCGAACATGATTGACATACCCAATTTGATGGTTCGCATGCCGAGGGTCAAGTATTTCAAGAAAATCAGTATTTTGCTTATAAAAACATCTTTAAGGAATAATGCCCGAGTGCTTGTCCATTTTATTTAGAAGGGGAAGCCCATGAATAGTATCATTGGATGCACAAGAATCATCAAATTTATGGCTTGGATCAATTCCCCAAAGCCTTGCTTGTACGTTTTAGCCCTAAATCGTTGGAGGCACCAGAAAGTTTATTGGAAAAACCGCAAATGTCATCAACGGTGAAAGAATATTTGACTCAATACAAGAATTTGGCTAATTAAACTACTGATGTGGCCCCGCACATGCTCCTCCATTGTTTTACCTCTAAGCTCCGGCATGATTAAGAATGGGGTCATTTCCCTTCAGGCCCAAAAGTTTTAATGAAGTTATCCACCTCGGTGTTCTACATGAACAAAAACATGCAAGCCCAAATGCCTCTCCCAAGCCCACTTCTTCCTTTCAACCGAATGCCAACTCATAAGTCATATTTTTTCCCAGGTTCAGTTCAACTCTTTCACCAAACTCCACCTCTTTTTCCCCAAACCAACTACATCTATAACTAACACTATGCACCGCCAGCAACCACAACGTCGACAACCATGATCTAAGGCTAGGTTGTGTACCCTACAAGAAATTATCCCCAATGAAGATCCAATGCAAATGAGACCTCAATCTTTTCCTTATTTGTGATGGCAAATGGGTCAAAGGTCACTGCTGCACCAAACCACCGCAATTGTCTTTCCTCATATGTGACAAAGAGAATTCCGATCCTAACTTACACCCACATAATAATCCTTTTTCTAACTCAAAAAAGAACCACTGCTAGTTGAGGATAACCCTGTAGCATCTATCAGCTACATGGCTTTGTCCAGGGGACGAATTTCGACCACATTGTGTTTCATCGGCTCTGCGAATGGAAATGCAATGGAGGTACTTTGGATGGAGGTAGTACTCATAACTTCATACACCCTAGAATAGACATATTTCTTAATATCCCAATTGAATATTCATTCAAATCTTCAGTTATGGTTGGAAACGGAAGTCACTTGAAATGTTTGGGCGTCATCAAGGATTGTTTTTAACAATTCAATACTACACTCTTATAGAGGACTTCTTTTCATTGAGTTTACATGTGCTTCTATTATTTTAGATGTAAGTTGGCGGGCAACTTTGGGCCGCACCATTATTGACTATGCTACCCGGGCCTTTGAGTTCCAGGCCCTAGGTCAACAAGTCAATTGGACTGGCATTCCTAACCCAGTTGTGGAACAAGTCCAATTACAGTCACCTCGCTTGCTCTAATCCACAAACCCTGAATCTTGTTTCTTCCAATTAAACCTAGTGCCGCATACATATTCTTTTGCCTCTGACCTACCATCTGACCTCATTAAGCTTCTTGATGCTTATTTTGATATCTTTGCTCAATCTGCATCCCTACCTCCCTCTAGACCATAAGACCGCCAAATACCTCGCTTACAGGTTCAACACCCATTAATGTGCGGATTATACTATTACCCTCATTTCGAAAAACATAAATAGAATGTCTCATTGCTAGAATGTGACAATCAAGTATCATATGGCCAAGGTTAAGTCTATACTCACTCCTATTTTGCTCATTCACAAGAAGGATTGTACTGGCCGTTTTTATATTAATTACCGGGAATTGAACTTCATCACCATAAGGGATCAATACAATTCCTACTATTGATGAATTATTTGATGAGTTACACGGTGCTTATTTCTTTTCCAAATTGAACTTACTGCCTAGGTATCATCAAATCATAGTTCACATGTATGATATTGAAAAAACAACATTTCGCACGCACGAGGACTACTATAAATTCATTGTTATGCCTTTTGGTTTTTCTAACGCACCATCTACCTTTCAAGCTATTATGAATTCCATTTTAATAATTTCTTTGTCAAATTCGTACTCGTCTTCTCATACAATATTTTGATATACATCAATTCATGGTATGCTCATCTTCGACACCTCGAATTAGTGTTTAACTCGCTCAGCAAACAAACTTTAGCTGCCAAGCGCTCTAAGTGCAAGTTCGGATAGACCTCCATTGACTATCTTGGCCACACCATCACGATGAAAGGCCTTCAGGTCGATCCCTTGAATATCGAAGTCATCAATAAGTGGCATGATCCTTCCTCTGTCTAGGAGGTACGAGGATTTCTACGTCTTATTGATTATTATCGTTGATTTTTCAAAGTTTATGCTCAATTAGCATCTCCACTAATGGATATTCTAAAAGAAAGATGCTTTTCGGTGGACTGAGGTCAAGAATACCACTTTTCTACGATTTAAAAAAAAATACTTTGAGCACAATCCCAATCTTATGTTTCCTAAACTTTCAAAAGGTCTTTTCGGTGGAAACTAATGCCTCCAATACTGGCATGGGAGCATTTTTGTCTCAAGATCGTCACCCAATTTCATTCTTTAGCCAAAAACTCTCTCCTCGCATGCAAGTTGCGTCCAAAATGTTTGCAATCACTCAGACAATATAAACATAGCGTCAATTTTTGGGTCGCAAATTCTTAATCTTGACGGATAAGCATCTTATTAAGTCCCTCACCAATCAAGTAATCCAGACCTTGGAACAATAATAATGACTTTTCAACTCATTGTCTATGACTTTGATATCATTTAAAGACCAGAAAAACTTAATTCTTCTACTGATGCCCTTTCATGCATCCCTACTTCCTAATGTTTCTCCATTGCTTTCAATGAATTTTCCTTGCTAGATAGGTTGCAAACTTTAAACAAGTCTGATCCTACACTATTGGAGCTTTGGCATCAACGTGATGATGACCATGTTCTCTTCCATATTTCTCCTTCTATGAGGGACTCTTATTTTATCGCAATAGGTTGGTAATTCCACCAAAACAGGATATTCGCCACCTGTTGCTTCATGAATTTCATGCTTCAAAAATTGGAGGCCATTTAGGGATTCATTGCACCTTCCATACACTGTCATCCAATTTTGGCAAGGCATGCGCGCGGATGTCAAGAAATTTGTTCAGGAATGCCAAGGCTGCCAACAAATGAAGGATTCTTCTTTGAAGCCAGTAGGGTTTCTAGCCTCTTCCCCTACCAGTGGAAATTTTGAGGAAATCTCAAGGGACTTTATCACTGGCTTACCCTTGTCCAATGGTCGCACATCGATTCCGGTAATTATGGATAGACTCTCTAAGTATGGCCACTTTGTTGCTCTGTCTTCTAATGTTTCTTCGTAGAAGGTTGCTGAATTATTCATCCAAGAATATATCAGACTTAGTGGGTTTCCTTCCAAGATCATCATTGACATGGACCCCATTTCTTATCTAATTTATGGAAAGAAATCAACAGAATCCATGGTACTCAATTGCCCAAAAGTTCAGCACATAACCCTCAAATCGAAAGCCAAATTGAAGCTCTATACAAGTGTTTAGAAATGTATCTTCCCCGCTTGGCTGCCGATACCCCTGCTGCTTGGCCTAAACTACTTCTTAGGCTGAATTTTGGTACAATACTTCCTTTCAAAATATCTCCAAATTAATTCCTTTCGAGGTCATGTATGGTAGACCTCCACCCTCTATTATCCGATTTGTGGTTGATTCCTCTAGTAATTCAGCTGTGGTGGAATCTTTCCCCAACGAGATGAGACACTAGCCCTCCTTAAAGACAATCCCAAAGTAGCCCAAGATAGAATGAAGCTCCTAGCTGGCAAAGGTAGGCGTGACATTTCATTTGCAGTAGGTGACTAGGTGTACACAAGGATGTGTCCATATTTTGTCAACTCTCCATCCGACTTCAACACTACAGCAAGCTAAGCAGACACTACTTTGGTCCATTTCAAATCATCCAACGAATTGTCGAAGTTTCCTATAAATTGGACCTTCTGTTTCATCAAGGATACACGTTTTTCATGTGTCTATTCTATGTAAATGCATTGGTCAGCCTTCACAACAAGTCACCCAATTGACTTGTTTGGATCACTCCTCTTCAAAGATTTTGTATCCCAAGAGTGTTCTGCAACATGGTGTAATCTCCAAAGACAGCCATCAGGTTGACCAATGTTTAATCAGTTGGTGGGGATTGCCATCCATTGAGGCTACCTGGGAAGAAACTTTATCTATCCAATGCAAGTTTCCTGAGATGAACCTTGGGGACAAGGTTCAACTTCAAGGGGATGGTAATATGACGAATTACACTTAAGGATAGACGGGGCAGAGGCACAACAACAGGATAGTACATCCACCAAAATACCTAGACAACTTTATGGTCTGTACAAAGGACAAGGCTGCAATTTTCGTTAGAGAAAAAGCAATATCATGAGGCACATAAGGAGGATCCTACCATATAAATGAGGAGGAGACTAGTATATAGGTTTTATGGAAAATGAGACTTGTTTTTTATCATTATTATTGGTTTTGTTAGCTCTGGAACCTCCCTCTTTCTACTATTTTCTTCTTTATTTCTCTTTCATTGTTGTTGCTATCATTCAAGTCAGTATTGGTTCCTTGAGTATGTGATCATTTGGTTTAGGCTTTTTCAAGTGATACTTACTACATTTCAAACAAATGAAGCAGGATCGATCATATGACATCCCGCAAAGTATGAACGTGCACGTAATAAAGTGGGATAACCTCAAGAGGTAAATTATGTATTATTCCAAAAATTCATATGCTCCAACTAATTACACATTTTCTAATCTCTTGAACTAGCTTCTTATCCTCATTTGCCCATAAGGCAGGAACACTTTCCCAGTTGTACTACATTCCAATGCTGATACAGTAAGACTACTTTATCCATATGTTCCTTAATGTGAGGTCCTTTTCATATTTTTCACTACATTCGCAAGCTAATGCGGCGAAAAAAATTTATTTACCCATGGGTCCATGACGTGGAATCCTAACTCATACTCCCTCACATATAGGAAGCAGAAATATTATGAAATCCCAAGTCTATTTTTTATTATATTTGAGTGTCGATGTATGCGTGCGTAGATGAGCACGTCCCATCGAACAATATTTTTGTAATATTAGGATATATATATATATATATATATATAAAAGAGGGACAATACATGATGACATGTCACCTGTATTTGCTTAGGATTTTATTTCTCTTTTTTGTGAATTTTTTACTTATTTACCTCACTTTTGCATTTATTTGCTCTGTACAAAATAATTGAAAAGCTGCTTCTTTTAATTTTTAATGGATGTCTCTTGAATAAATCGTGTTACCACCGGTTTCCACCCTACTGACTAAACCAAACGCCTCCATCTCTTCTTCTTTCTTCATTCATGCAAATCTGAAACAATCAATCTCCATGTAACGGTTCTCTCAGCTTATCTAATTGCTCTATCGGGCGAGTCCCCAATTCTCTTATCATTCAAGTATTTTTGTAATTTATTATTCAAGCGTTTTTCCTAATTTACTCATACATTTCGTTCTTTCATCATTGGTTGTCACGACCCAAATCCTACTTTAGGTCGCGATGACGCCCAACAGCGGGGTTAGACAAGCCAATATGAATTACACTAGGTGTTTCCCTTCCTATTTGATAAAACAAGTCAATATTTACAAGTTTAAGAAAACTAAACATGATGATAGCTTGATATGAAAATGAAATCATAATAATACATGGCAAAAATAAAGCATGTGTATGAATATACAGCCCGAAACCCAAAATATACACTACGTGTGTGCCAGGAACTAGTGTCACGAGTGTCACGGGCAACTATCGGGATATACAAGATACATATAGATACAAATCCATAGTCTGGATGAAATAGACGGGGAAAAATAACAAAAGGAACTTCAGAGTGCTGCTAGGAGGTCGCCAGGAAGAGAAGCTCACCGTGAAGTCTATTCACACATATCAGTATCTAGCACCGGCCTGATAATCAGATGTACCAGCCTCCAGACCTGTACAATCAAGTACATAAGAAGAAGAAGTGCGGCATGAGTACATAAATAAATATGTACCCAGTGAGTATCCCGTATAAACTCGAAGGAGTAGTGACGAGAGGTCAACTAGATACTCACTAAGGTTCAGCAATATAATATAAAAAGAGATATGGCTAACGCAGTAGGCATGTGAAGCCAAAATCAACAAGTACATAAGACAATAATGTAATCCAAGTAACAACTGAAAATGAACTGCAAGTGCCAAATCCTCCGTTTACACAATACCTATCAATCCGTCTATATGTGACTCAGACTCAAGTGATAATACAATACCAGAACAAGACAACCGGCCGGAGTCATAAGGGTGGTCATAAGGACTGAGGTCATAAGCTACCCACGATCGCAAATCATACCTGCGACTCATGTGCTAACTCGAAAATGATAAGCTCCCCACGATCGCGAATCTTACCTGCGACTCGTATGCTGACTCGATAATGATAAGCTCCCCACGATCGCGAATCTTACCTACGACTCGTGTGTTGACTCGATAATGATAAGCTACCCACGATCGCAAATCTTACCTGCGACTAGTGTGCTGACTCGATAATGATAATCTCCCCACGATCACGAATCTTACATGCGACTCGTGTGCTGACTCGATAATGATTGATGCATATTCATATATATAGGGTTATATGTGTACCGACTCAACAGTGAACCCAACAGCACCGTGCCAATACCACTGTAGCCAACTGGGATTGAAATCATAATATTTCACCTTTCCATGTCATCTCAACAACAATCACAACTTACAATACATACAATGTACAAATAAGGCACATAGAGGCATGCTCGTGAGTCCTAGAGCTACCCGACATAGCAATATAGTTTTCACGTACAGACTCTCGTCACTTGGTACGTACGCGGCCCCCACAACATGTATACATAACAAATAAGGAACCTATGGGGACATTTCCCCCTTACTAGGTTGGAAAGGAGACTCACCTCGTGACGAAATCACCCATCGAATCAAGGATGCGCCCGAAATCTCCTAAATCTACCCTCGACGGCTCACAACTAGCCTAATATAGCGTAATTGAATCAATTTAAGTTCAAAGAGGAAGAATAAACCAATAAACCCAAAATTAGGCATTCTTGAAAGATTTTGGAATTTCGACCCCGGGCCCACACGTTCGGATTTCGACAATTCTCGAAGGAATCACTTACACGAAGCCTAAGGATCATAATTTATGTGATTTATACTTGAATTCATAACAAGAATTGAATAGTTCACCAAATTCCCAAAAATCCTATTTACTACCCCAAATCTAGGTTTTACTAAGATTTAGTAGTTAAATCCCTTGCTAATTCACATATTAGACTAGACAAATGGAGTGAAATTACTCACCTTTGGTAGACTTGGTCGTGGACAGGTTTTCCCCAAGCTTGAGAGATCTTTAATGGAGGTTGAGTGAGAAAACGATGAAGGAAATCCGTGTTTTGACATTTAAATACAGGCTTCCTACAAAAGTTTCCGCACTTGCGACCCTGGGACCGCACCTGCGGCCTCGCACCTGCGAGGAAATGGCGGCACCTGCGGAAAATGGCCGGGGGACATAGGTTCGCACCTGCGGAGTTGGGGGCCGCACTTGCGGTCCCGCTCCTGCAGAAAATGGTCTACACCTGCGGAAGTTTCGCACCTACGGTTGGGCAACCGCACCTGCGGTCACACCAGCTACAGCTGCACCAGTAGTGTTTTTAGCTGGTTTTTGGCCTCGTACGGGGTTCGGGAGGCACCTGGGTCCACCGAGCCCCCGTCCAAATCTACCAACAAGTACCAAATCATTGTACGGACTTGCTCGAGCCCACGGAACACTCAAAACAACGCTAAAACTCAAAATCACATCCCAAAACCCCTGAATTCATAACTTAAGACTTTCAAACTCAAGATTTCTATAATTATGCGCCGAACCGACCTATACAACTCGGAATGACTTCAAATTTTGCTGACAAGTCATAAATGACAATACGGAACTATTCCCAGTCCCAAAATTCCATTCGGACCTTGATAGTATAAAATCACGTCCCAAACCAAATTTCGAACATAAGGAAATCTTGATTTCCATTTCACGCGCCAAAATGCTCTCGGGTCATCGAAAACCCGAGCTGAACATACGCCCAAGTCCGAAATCATCATTCGGAGCTACTGGAGCTGTCAGAACTCGATTCTGAGGTCGTTTGCTCAAAATGTTGACCAAAGTCAAACTTGGCCAAATAGGCCAACCTTAAAGAACCATGTGTTCCTAAATCACTCAAACCATTCCCGAATCCCGAACCACCCGTCCCCGCAAGTCATAAAGCATGAATAGATGCTATGGAAGGTTTAATTTAAGGGAACGAGATCCTAATATGCAAAACAACTGGTCGGGTCGTTACATTCTCTCTCTCTTAAACAAACGTTCGTCCTCCAACGAATCTAGAATCGTACCTGGAGTGCTGAATAGATGTGGATATATGTTCCGCATGTCCTCCTCGGACTCCCAAGTCGCCTCCTCAACTGGTTGGCCCCTCCACCGAACCTTAACCGCAGAAAGTGTCTTGGACCTCAACTGGCGGTCCTATCTATCAATAATAGCTATTGGCTCCTCCTCGTAGCCCAACTTCTCATGTAGCTGAATCGTGTTGTAATCAACTACGTGAGAGAAGTCGGTGTGATACCTTCGAAGCATGGATACGTGGAAATCGGATGAACTCCTGATAAGGCTGGAGGTAAAACAAGCTCGTAAGCGACCTCCCCGACTCGCCTCAACACCTCGAATGGACCTATAAACTTGGGACTCAGCTTGCCCTTCCTCCCGAATCTCATGATACCCTTCGTTGGCGAAACCTTCAGCATAACCTTATCTCCCTCCATAAATGCTACATCACGCGCCCGCTGATCTGCGCAACTCTTCTGTCTAAACTGAGTTGTGCGGAGTCTCTCCTGAATAATCTTCACTCTATCCAAAGCGTCTCTCACCAGATCTGTGCCATATAACTTGGCCTCGCCAGGCTCAAACCACCCAATAGGAGAACGACATCGCCGACCATATAAAGCCTTGAATGGAGCCATCTCGATGCTGGACTGATAACTGTTATTGTATGCAAACTCCGCCAAAGGCAAGAATTGGTTCCACTGACCGCCAAAATCAATCACACAAGCCTTGAGCATATCCTCAAAAATCTTAACTGTACGTTCTGATTGACCATCAGTCTGAGGGTGAAATGCTGAACTGAGATCTATCTGAGTGCCCATCTCACTGTGCAAAGCTCTCCAAAAGTGCGAAGTGAACTGAGGACCTCGATCTGATATAATAGACACCGGCACACCGTGCAATCGGACTATCTCTCGAATATAAATCGGAGACAGTCTCTCTGTAGTGTAAGTAGTAGCCACAGGAATGAAATGCGCCGATTTGGTCAATCTATCCACAATAACCCAAACCGCGTCAAACTTCCGCAAAGTCCGAGGCAACCCAACCACGAAGTCCATAGTGATGCACTCCCATTTCCACTCAGGAATGGGCATCTGCTGAAACAAGCCTCCTGGCCTCTGGTGCTCGTACTTGACCTGCTGACAATTGAGACACCTAGCAACATACTACTCTATATCCTTCTTCATCCGCCTCCACCAGTAATGCTTCTTCAAATCATGATACATCTTCATCGCTCTTGGATGAACAGAATACCGAGAACTGTGCGCCTCTGCTAGAATCTTATCCCTCAGGCCATCAACATCAGGAACGCACAATCGGATTTGGAGTCTCAAAACACCATCCTCGCCCAAGGTAACCTCCTTGGCCCTACCCTGGACCACCGTATCCCGAAGCTCTAGAAGTTGTGGATCGTCAAAGTGTCAAGCCTTAATCTCCCCCAACAATGAAGACTAAGCAACTACATGAGCCAAAACTCGACGAGGCTCCGAAAGGTCCAATATCACAAGGCGATTGGCCAAGGACTGAATGTCCAAGGCTAAAGGTCTCTCCTCGGCTGCAATGTAGGCCAAGCTACCCATACTCGCTGCCCTCCTGCTCAAAGCATCTGCTACTACATTCGCCTTGCCCGGGTGATACAAATAGTGAGATCATAGTCTTTTAACAACTCAAGCCATCTCCGCTGCCTCAGATTAAGGTCCCTCTGCTTAAACAAATGTTGCAAACTGCGGTGTTCAGTGTAGACCTCACATGACACACCTAAAAATAGTGCCGTCAAATCTTCAAAGCATGAACAATCGCCGCAACTCTAAGTCGTGCACAGGATAATTCTTTTCATGAACCTTCAGCTGGCGCGAAGCATAAGCAATAACCTTTCCATCCTGCATCAACACACATCCCAAAGCGTCGCAATATACAGTATACATCCCAGACTTAGAAGGCAATGATAGAACTGGTGTTGAGGTCAATGCTGACTTGAGCTTCTGAAAGCTCGCCTCATACTCGTCGGACCACCAAAACGGGGAATTCTTCTGAGTCAATCTAGTCAATGGAGTTGCAATAGAAGAGAATCCCTCCACAAATTGTCGATAATATCCTGCTAGCCCTAGAAAACTCCTGATCTCTGAAGCTGAAGTAGGACGCGGCCAACTTTGAACGGCCTCAATCTTCTGCGGATCAACCTTGATACCCTCTCCGGATATCACATGCCCCAAGAATGCCACAGACTCTAACCAGAACTCGCACTTGGAGAACTTAGCATATAGCTTCTGCTCTCGCAAGGTCTGAAGCACAACTCTCAAATGCTGCTCGTGCTCACCAAGGCTCCGTGTGTATATCAATATATCATCAATGAAAACAATAACGAAGGAGTCGATAAACGGCCTGAACACCCTATTCATCAAGTCCATAAATGTTGTTGGGGCATTAGTCAAGCCGAAGGACATCACTAGAAACTCATAATGGCCATATCTGGTGCGAAATGCAGTCTTCGGAACATCAGAAGCCCGAATCTTCAACTGGTGATAACCCGATCTCAGATCAATCTTAGAAAACACCCGAGCACCCTGTAACTGGTCAAACAAATCATCAATGCGCGGCAGAGGATACTTGTTCTTGATGGTCACCTTATTCAACTGACGATATTCAATGCACATCTGCATAGACCCATCCTTTTTCACAAATAAGACCGGAGCACCCCCACGGTGACACACTCGCCCTGACGAACCCCTTGGCCAACAACTCCTCAAGTTTCTTCTTCAACTCCTTTAGCTCCATAGGTGACATACGATAAGGGGAATGGAAATAGGCTGAATATCTGGAGCCAAATCAATACAGAAGTCTATATCTCGATCTGGAGGCATGCCTGGAAAATCTGAAGGGAACATATCTGGAAACTCTCGAACAGCAGGCACTGAATCAATGGTAGGAGACTCGGCGATGGTGTCCCGCACAACAGCAAGGTAAGCTAAGCAACCCTTCTCGACCATGTGACGATCCTTCATATAGGAAATGACCCGACTGAATGCACTAACTGAAGAACCCCTCCACTCTAACCTCGGCGACTCAGGCATGAATAATGCAACTGTCTTGGCATGGCAATCCAACACAACATGATAAGGAGATAGCCAATCCATGCCTAAAATAACCTCGAAATCAACCATATCGAGCAATAACAGGTCGGCTCTGGTCTCAAGCCCACAGAAGGTAATCACACAAGATTGGTAGACCTGGTCTATTACCACAGAATCGCCCACAGGAGTGGACACATACAAAGGAGAACCCAAGGAATCACGAGGAACATCCAGAAAATGATCAAATAATGCGGAAACATATGAGTATGTAGACCCTGGATCAAATAGAAGTGAAGCCTCCCTACCACAGACTAAAATAATACCTATAATCACGGCGTCTGAGGCCACTACATCTGATCTGGCCGGAATAGCATAGAATCTGGCTATAGCACCTGAAGACTGAGCTCCCCCAAGACAAGTTGGACCTGACTGACCCCCTCCTGACTGGTCTCCCCCTCTAGGACGGCCCCTGCCAACCTGACCCCCACCCCTAGGTGGTCGAGCTGCTGGTGCTGAAATCATAGGGTGGTGAATCTTCTACACGACCTTGCCCCGATAATGGGGGCAATCCCTCCTCACGTGGCCTAAGTCCCCACACACATAGCATCTCAAATGTAACATATCATGTTGTCCTGTGGAGTTAGAGCCCCGAATGGACGGAGTGCGATGAGAATCACCTGACACAGCACTGAAATAGGAACTGGAGGATCTCTTACGGCTGGAGTAACCACTACATGAACTGTGGATTGCTGGAGGACGGTAGGAGCGCTCTGGCATGGTGCTGAACTGAGGCCTCGCTGGAACACCCCTGGGAGGTGCTGGAGGTGCTGTATATGAAGGCCTACTGAACTGATCGCCTTCGAAATGACCCCTGCCCCTAGCTGGAGCGCCACTGAAGTCACCTGAGAATCTGGCCCTCTTGTCCTGCTGACCTTGCTGACCCTGCAGACCCTGCTCCCTGCTCCTCAGTCGGTAACCCTCAATCCGTCGAGCTATCTCGACTACAAGCTGGTACGGGGTACCCATCTCTACCCCTCTGGCCATAGAGGTCCTGATACCTGGGTGTAAGCCTGCCACGCATCGCCGCACCCTCTCGGCATCAGTGGGCAATATCATGAGAGCATGGCAGGATACCTCTGAAAACCTTGCCTCATAATCCGTCACAGACATCTGCCCCTGCTCTAACTTCTCAAACTGACCCCGAAGCTCCTCCCTCTCAGACGGCGGAAGGTATCTATCCATAAATAGATGAGTAAACTGGATCCACATGACAGGAGAAGAATCCGCTGGCCTGCTAAGAACATATGACTGCCACCAGCGGCGAGCTCGACCCTCAAGCTGAAATGTAGTGAAGTCTACCCCATGCGACTCCAATATCCTCATATTGTGCAGTCTGTCCCTGCACCTGTCAATGAAATCCTGGGCATCCTCGCCCCGTTCAACCCCGAAGTCTGGAGGGCGAAGCCGAGTCCATCTATCTAGCATCTTCTGCTGGCCGCCCTCTGTAACGGGCCTAGTATATGGCTATGCTACTATAGGCTGAACTCTACCCATGGGAGGTGTACCCGGAGTGTGATGTGTTTCTGCCTGTCTGGTGGCTTGAGAGGTAGGGGTTTGAACTCCCCCTCCCGCCTGGGAAGTGGCAGGATCTGCTGGAAGTACGCCTGCCTGGGACATGGTGTCCATGAATCTCAACATGCGGCCCATGACCTCCTGTAAGCCTGGCACCGAGCAACGGGAGGTAACTCATCCTGCTCCTCGATAATAGGGTCCTCAAGTGGTGCAACTGGTACGACTCTGGGACGCCCTCGTCCCCTATCTCGAGAAGGTGCCCTACCCCTGCCCCTGCCACGGCCTCGACCGGCGGGGGTAGCAGCCTCTCCCGGATTAGGAACATGAGAAGCACGCGTTCTCACCATCTGTGAGAGAGTAGAAGATCAAATTTGAGTACATAATCGGTTGCAAGATAGGATATGAACAAAGAGGAGTTTCTTAACACCCTATAGCCTCCTAAAGATAAGTACAGACGTCTCCATACCGATCCGAGAGACTCTACTGGGTATGCCCGTGACTCGTGAGACTACGTGATCCTAAGGCTCTGATACCACCTTGTCACGACCCAAATCTTAATTTAGGTCGCGATGGCGCCCAACAGCGGGGTTAGGCAAGCCAATATGAATTACACTAGGTGTTTCCCTTCCTATTTGATAAAACAAGTCAATATTTACAAGTTTAAGACAACTAAACATGATGATAGCTTGATATGAATATGAAATCATAACAATACATGACCAAAAAAAAGCATGTGTATGAATATACTGCCCAAAACCCAAAATATACACTACGTGTGTGCCAGGAACTAGTGTCACGAGTGTCTCGGGCAACTATCGGGATATACAAGATACATATAGATACAAATACACAGTCTGGATGAAATAGACGGGGGAAAATAACAAAAGGGACTTCAGGGTGCTGCTAGGAGGTCGCTAGGAAGAGCAGCTCACCGTGAAGTCTAATCACACAAATCAGTATCTAGCACCGGCCAGGTAATCAGATGTACCAGCCTCCAGACATGTACAATCAAGTACAGAAGAAGAAGAAGTGCAGCATGAGTACATAAATAAATATGTACCCAATGAGTATCCCGTCTAATCTCTAAGGAGTAGTGACGAGAGGTCGACTAGATACTCATTAAGGTCCAGCAATATAATATAAAAAGAGATATGGCTAAAGCAGTAGGCATGTGAAGCCAAAATCAACAAGTACATAAGCAAATAATGTAATCCAAGTAACAACTGAAAATGAACTGCAAGTGCCAAATCCTCCGTTTACACAATACCTATCAATCCCACTATAAGGGACTCAGACTTAAGTGATAATACAATACCAGAACAAGACAATCGGCCGGAGTCATAAGGATGGTCATAAGGACTGAGGTCATAAGCTACCCATGATTGCGAATCATACCTGTGACTCGTGTGCTGACTCGAAAATGATAAGCTCTCCATGATCGCGAATCTTACATGCGACTCATGTGCTGACTCAATAATGATAAGCTCCCCACGATCACGAATCTTACCTACGACTCGTGTGCTGACTCGATAATGATAAGCTACCCACGATCGCGAATCTTATATGCGACTCATGTGCTGACTCGATAATGATAAGCTCCCCACGATCGCGAATCTTACCTGCGACTCGTGTGCTGACTCGATAATGATAAGCTACCCACGATCGCGAATCTTACCTGCGACTAGTGTGCTGACTCGATAATGATAATCTCCCCAGGATCGCGAATCTTACATGCGACTCGTATGCTGACTCGATAATGATAGATGCATATTCATATATATAGGGTTATATGTGTACCGACTCAACAGTGAACCCAACAGGACCGTGCCAATACCACTGTAGCCAACTGGGATTGAAATCATAATATTTCACCTTTCCATGTCATCTCAACAACAATCACAACTTACAATACATACAATGTACAAATAAGGCACATAGAGGCATGCTCGTGAGTCCTAGAGCTACCCGACATAGCAATATAGTTTTTACGTACAGACTCTCGTCACTTGGTACGTACGCGGCCCCCATAACATGTATACATAACAAATAAGGAACCTATGGGGACATTTCCCCCTTACTAGGTTGGAAAGGAGACTCACCTCGTGACGAAATCATCCCTCGAATCAAGGATGCGCCCGAAATCTCCGAAATCTACCCTCGACGGCTCACAACTAGCCAAATATAGCGTAATTGAATCAATTTAAGTTCAAAGAAGAAGAATCAACCAATAAACCCAAAATTAGGTATTCTTGAAGGATTTTGGAATTTTGACCCTGGGCCCACACGTTCGGATTTCGACAATTCTCGAAGGAATCACTTACCCGAAGCCTAAGGATCATAATTTATGTGATTTATACTTGAATTCATAACAAGAATTGAATAGTTCACCAAATTCCCAAAAATCCTATTTACTACCCCAAATCTAGGTTTTACTAAGATATAGTTGTTAAATCCCTTGCTAATTCACATATTAGACTAGACAAACGGAGTGAAATTACTCACCTTTAGTGGACTTAGTCGTGGGCAGGTTTTCCCCAAGCTTGAGAGCTCTTTAATGGAGGTTGAGTGAGAAAAATATGAAGGAAATCCGTGTTTTGACATTTAAATACAGGCTGCCTACAAGGGTTTCCGCACCTGCGACCCTGGGACCGCACCTGCAGTCCCGCACCGCAGTCAAACTCTGCCAAATAGGCCAACCTTAAAGAACCAGGTGTTCCTAAATCACTCAAACCATTCCCGAATCCCGAACCACCCGTCCTCGCAAGTCATAAAGCATGAATAGACGCTATGGAAAGTTTCATTTAAAGGAACGGGATCCTAATACGCAAAACGACCAGTCAGGTTGTTACATTGGTGATTCAATTTTGTGCAAGCATGTTGCCTAAACCGATGAATTTAGAACATCTAAAAGCAGCAAAATTGGTTTGTTCTACTAATATTTGTGATAACCAAAGATGATTATATAGTTGGATATGGTATCAAAATTTTGAAGATCCTTGATGTTTTTGGGACTTCGTTTTACTCTGATGAATTCATTTGTTGGTTTTATGAAAATCGAACATTTCAATATTCAACCAATTGTTTGAACCAAAACCTTCTGATTCGTTTTAGGACTCCACAATAATGAAAATTTCAATGTTTTGAATACATGTGTTATGTTAATGTCGGGTCAATTCAGTACTTTTTTCGTAAAATACAAAGTCGGTTTAGTGCTTTTAAACAGTCAAATTATCCTAACCTTTTTTTCGTGCTCCGTTTTACCAGACTTTTAGAATTCTGATCCATCAACGCGTTGATAATCGTTGTAGTAGTATTAGTTTCATCGCTCGCTCTTGAAGACTTCTTGCTTATACTTATTATATATATGTTGGAACCGATTCATGCTTACTTGTGATTCAAGGCGTTGTTATTCTATTCATGTTGAATGAAATTGAGAGAGATTACTGAGATTGAGGAAAACTTATTATCCATCGCCGAGCCTAAGGTAGCATGCACACTTATTGGAAGCTGACAAATACTATTGACTAGAATTGTACTTGAAAGTGTTCTTTTTACTCTACAATGTATTGAGTCTGGGTTGATTCAGTTTGTGATGACCCAAAAAGGGGTCATCTTGTGTGCATTTAATTTGGACTGTGTTCCGAGGCCCGAAAGCCTCCATTAATCTCACCTCGATGTGCGTGCACAGCCCGGACGCGGAGCCGGAAAGCCTTTATGTGAAACTTTGATTTAAGAGTTAAATTTTAGTAATTAATTGAATAAAGTTGACTTTGGTCAACATTTCTGATAAACGGACCCGGATCCGTGAAGGAAAATATGGGACTTGGGCGTATGACCCGAATCGAATTCCGAGGACCCAAGTCCGAGAAATGAATTTTTGAAGAAAATTATTTTATGAAAATATCAAAGGCTTATGAAAATGAACCTTGATGTGAAACACGTGCTGTCGGGCCCGTATTATGATTTCGGAGCCCGGAGCAGGTTCAATATGTGTTATTCAATCTATTTGTGAAATTTGATAAGAAGTGGACTTAATTTGATTGGTTTCGAATCAAAATGGGGAAAATTGGAGTTAATGAAGTTTTGAGATTTTTAAAGAATTTGAAATTTGGTTTGAAAGGTGATTTTATGTTCCCGAGGTCCGATTGAAATTCCGAGACCAGAAATAGTTCCGTTGTGTCATTTATAACTTGTCTGCAAAATTTGAAATCATTCCGAGTAGTTTAGGCCGGTTCAGCGCGTTGAAGTGAATTCTAGAATTTCAAAGTTCTTAAGTTTGATTAATTTGGTTTTGGGGTTTGATTTCGAGTTCCATTGTTGTTTTTCATGTTCCGGAAGTTCGAGCGAGTCCGTATCACGAATACAGACTTGTCGGTGCTATTGGACGGGGTCCCGAGGGGCTCGGG
>MDKH01004488.1:0-32014 GCA_005239495.1 Nicotiana undulata
TTAGGCCAAGTTTAATCATTAAGTGACCGTGCTAGAACCACGGAACTCGGGAGTGCCTAACACTTTCTCCCGGGTTAACAGAATTTCTTACCCGAATTTCTGGTTCGCAGACAATTTAACAGAGTCAAAATTCCTCGGTTTTGGGATTTCTAATAAGTAAATGGTGTCCCGGAATATCGTAAAAAATCCGGGTGGCGACTCTGAATAAAATAAATCCCAAAAATCGAATAATGTCATTTAAAGTGGAAAAACTCCCTAATTACCCATACCGGGTGAAAAAGGAGGTGTGACAGCTCTAGCGACTCTGCTGGGGATTGGAACCCAGAATCTCTGGTTCAGGGTTCAAGAATTCGAGCTTTTAATATGATTTTACTTGGTTTGTTTAAATTGTTGATATTACTGTCTTTTTGTGCGCTCAATGTGTTAATTGTTATTTATTTACCGCTTTGATATTTATTTGAACTGCATTTAAACTGCCTTCTTACGCTTCCCTTCTGAGTCTTCTAAAATTTGTGCACACGTTCGCGTGGCCTGCCTTTCTGTTAGAGGTCATACCAAGTAAGAAATACGTGGATGGACTAGCCACTAGCCTGGATAGCCTTTCGTGCTACCGGTACGTCGCTCCCACCCCGACTTGAGTTGTCCGCTCGGGTAATCCAGGTCTAGAACAAAAACCCCAGGTTTAACCCTAGAATGACAAAACCTCATGCCGGATCCTTAGTAGGAACGATTATCTGCATCACGTGCATTTTGACTTAGGTGACTCAACACAGGGGTTGGGTCTGTCTAGGATAGGTGTACCCGAAACAAAAAGACCATCCTGATGCATCCTACTTGCTATGTGCACATTATTTGTCTCGGTTTGCTTATTGACCGGCTAAGGAACGAAAACAATAGAAAAACCAAGAGTGCGGCAGATTAAAAATTTACCAGTTGTGAAAACCTCGGTACGTTGAAATGCCTCAAAACTCTGCCAAAACTTTTCGAAAAAAAAGAGAGAAAAGAAATGTATTTCAAAAATGAAAATATGTTAATATCTTGTTTTTCCGGTAATGTCAAAACTGGGAGAACTATGCGGGTCTGATTCTCACCGGATGTGAGATACGTAGGCAAACCTCATTGGTTCCGGCCCGCACTTTTTAAAAATCCAAAAATATTTTCCTTTCCTTCCTCCTTTAGAAAAGTCTTTCTTTGAGACCCATAATTTTTAAAAAAAAAAAAAAAAAATTCATTTACTTCTTTTTGTAGAAAGTCTTTCTTTCATACCCCAATTCTCAAAAATAATTTTTTTTTAAAAAAGATTTCCTTTAATCACTTCTTTAGAAGTCTTTCTTTAGAAAAGTCCGAATAAAAAAAAAGAGTTAAAACCAATAATATTTTCTTTCATTCGAAAAGAAAATCAAAATAAAAAAAAATATTTTCTACCTTTTTTTAAGAAGTCTTTTCCCAAAAATTCAAAAAATAAAATTCAAAATTAAAAAAGAAAATATATATTTGTCTTTCTTCTTTAGAAGTCTTTCTTTCAAAATTTTGAAAGAAAAACCAAAATAAAAAATCCAAAAATATTTTCATTCTTCTTTCAAAAGACTGAAAAGTAAATTCAAGGTTCAAAAATGATTTCTTTTTCTTTAGAAGTATTTGTTTCACAAATTCAAAATAAAAATCCAAAAAAAATATTTCCTTTCTTCTTAGAAGATTTTCTTCCGTAATTCCAAAAAAAAATAAGAAAAGCAAATTTCGAAAAAAATTATAAATCTTTCTTTTCAAAAATTCTCAAAAAAAAAATCTAAATCCAAAAATACTTTCTTCCTTCTTTTTAAGTCTTTCTTTCGAAAAAAAAATTCAAAAAATAACAAATTCAAATCCCAAAAAAAAAGAGTTAGGCTATTTACTTTATTCTCGATCTTCCCGAATTTCGCAAGATCTGATTCATGTGGTGTCATGATACGTAGGCAATCCCCATCGGATTCGATCATAGCCATAAACAAATTGAGCGAAAAAAAAGGAAAGAGAGAAAGAAAATTGAGTGAAAAATAAAGAAAAGAGTGAATAATAAAATCGAATAATGTCACTTAAAGTGGAAAAACTCCCTAATTACCCTTACCAGTGAAAAAGGAGGTGTGACAATTGGGGTGAAAAAATTGTTGAAATTATGACCCGTTTCCTCCTAACTTGAGGTATTTCTGTAGAAGTTAAAGTTGCTTCTACATTAAGAAAATTTTACATTGGTACTTGACTGTGGAAGATACAAAAAGAAAATAAGTTTTTATGTGTTGAAAAATATTTCAAAAGGCAATTGTACAGAAGTCAAGTTTTATTTCATTTGAGATAATTTTATGCCTTACTTGAGAAGTACTATGAGTTAGTATTTTGTATGTGAATTTTTCACTGTATTAGAAGGATACAATGATGATATTGAATCTCCGATTCCGATGAGAAAAGCTCAATAGTGAGGTGTGATCACCTTTTGGTGGGTGTTGTGTATTAAAATTGCTTGAAAGTGAGGTTGATTGAGCAACCTCTTGGCGAGTTAAACCGACAATAATTATGTCGATGAATTGTGATTGCCAAAGCGCAATAACCATTGTAAGAAAATAAATCATTCAATGGGAAAAGTAGATACATTCTCTTGAGACATAATGAAACAATTGTTTAGAGATGAATTTTTTTTATACATATTATGTGTAGTCAAAAGAGGATTTGGCCGTCCTTTGACTTATAAATGAAACATCGAGAGGTTGAGACTTTTGCCAACTTGAGATGTATCAGCAATGATGGTAACCCAACTTATGTGATTGGAGATCCCATGAAATAGGTTCATATGGGTAATAACAAGTCATTAGTTGATCAAATATGCACTATTAAATTATGTCTCTTCTTATGGTGCGTGTATATAGTGCAGGTGTCACGACCCAAATTCCTATTCAGATCGTGATGGCGCCCAACACCGGAGTCAGGCAAACCAATACTAGTTTGCTAACAAAATTACTTAAATTAATGAGATGTTCAAATACTTGTCCAGTTTTAATTTAAGAAGTCCTTTAATGAAAGTGAGGAAGTGGGGCCAATTGATTTAAAGTAACTCAAAAATCGTTTGCCAGCATAAACAGAGTAGCAAAATACTAGCAAGTCAACTACGTGTGCCAAGACCTAGTGTCACAAATCCACATGCGACTAATGGAATATACAAAATAGATGTACATCTGTCTGGAAGGGTAGACAGTATATCCAACAATAATGGAAACTCCACAGTGCTGCTGAGGAACGCCAGGAAGAGCAGCTCACTGTGTAGTCTAATCCAGATAGTACTCTCAGTGACGGACACCGGAATAGTGACCAGGTGCAACAGCCTCAGAACCTGTACAATTAAGTATAGAAGTGTAGCATAAGTACATATAAACAAATATGTACCTAGTGAGTATCCCGTCGAAACTCGAAGAAGTAGTGACGGGAGGTAGACGTGATACTTACTAGGGTCAATAACCAATAATATGAATAAATAAGGCTAGACAGGAAAAGTAGTCATGAAATCACAAGGCATGAAATATCAATTATATAAAACTGCAATTTACTCTCATGAGTCAAATAGTAATTACCACAAAAGTCTCAAGTTCCCCTTACTCGTGGAGTAATTTAATTAAAAATAACAAGACTCTCAGTCAAATACATAGCACATAATATGCCGAAGCGTACGGCCGAAGCGACGCGAAAATAAATGTGCACTGCCGGGATCGAGCGGCACGAATCATAGATGCATCCATTACCCCGCTCGCGAATCGATCATGCGATGCGGTTGACATATATATAGGGCTACCCTGCTCGCGATTCATACATACGACATGGGTGCTCGTAGACATACACAGAATTTGTCAGGAAACTCAAGAATTTATCATTGATTATTCTTGAATTCATAAATTTAAGCACTTAAACTTACACATAGCTTCCTAAATTCTCATGTCAATTTCAAGGATAATAAGCAACCAGGAACACATGTAAAGATACAGGTAAGGCACATAAAGGAATGCTTGTGAAATCCTAAATTCTACCCGACACAACAGATTAGTAGCTACGCACGGACTCTCGTCACTTTGCGCGTACGTAGCCCCCGCAAATAAGGACAATTCAATCATTTACATTTACCTATGGGGATAATTCCCTGTTACAAGGTTTGAAAGGAGACTCACCTCGCGTAGAATCTACTTTCCGGGTCAAGAACACGCCCGAAACTCCAAACTTTACACCCGAGGACTCGAAACTAGTCAAATGATATATAAATATGTCAATGCATGCTCAAAGTATGGAAATTCTCCTACTTATTTAGTAAATTCGCTATTCTTGAAGAAATCCCGAAATACACCCCGGGCCCACATGCTCGAATTCCGAAATTTTTTGAAGATAATACTCACCCATAGTCTAAGGATCATTAATTTATAATTTTTGTATGATTTCATGGTAGAAAAGTGGTGAAATTCCCTAAAGTTCATCAAACCTAGGTTTTTACTCTGACCCTTTTGATTTCCACTAATTAGATGTTAATCTACCTAAGTTTTGGTGTAATAATCTAACATTTAAATGGATTTTACTTACCTCTTAGTAGCTAGGCCGAATACCCTCTTGAAAGTCCTCAAAATCGTCAATGGAGGAGAAGAAATGGTGAAAAATGACCAAATCCCGTATTAAATGAGATTCACTGCCTTCAGTGATCTTGCACCTGCGGCTCGAGGACTGCACCTGCGAGCTTGGGCTCGCACCTGCGAAAATTGGCAAGGAGTCTGGGGATCGCACCTGCGGAGGGGTTTCCGCACCAGTGGACCCGCTCCTGCGGAAAATGTTCCGCACCTGCGGTCAAAAGGGGACCTCACCTAGGGTCGCACCTGCGATGCTTGGGACCGCAGGAGCGCTCCTGCACCTGCGACTAGGCAACCGCACCTGCGGTCACACCAGATCAGGTGCACCAACAACTATTTTAGCTAGCTTTTAGCCTCGTGGGGGTGTCCGGGAGGCACCTGGGCCCACCCGAGCCCCTGTGCAATTATACCAACAAGTCCTAAAACATATTACGGACTCGCTCGAGCCTTCAGAACATCCAAAACAACGCTAAAACTCAAAATCACCCCTCAAAACCCCTAGAATCAAACTTAAGAATTTCTAAGTTCTTGAATTTTATAACAACGCGCCGGGCCGACCTATACTACTCGGAATGACACCAAATTTTGCAAGCAAGTCATGAATGACATAACAGAAGTATTCCCGGTCTCGGAATTCCGTTCGGACTTCGATAACATAAAATCACCTTCCAAAGCAAATTTTAAACTTAAGGAAACTCTATTTCGCTATTTGGCGTCGAAACGCTCCCGGGTCATGCAAAGCCCATTCCGAACATACGTACAAGTCCGAAATCATCATAGGAAGCTACTGGAATTGTCTAAACTCGATTCCGAGGTCGTTTACTCAAAATGTTGATCGAAGTCAAACTTGGCCTTAAAAGCCAACCTTAAGGAACCAAGTGTTCCTATACTATTCTAAACACTTCCAAATCCCGAACCACCCGTCCCCTCAAGTCACAAATCATGATAATCCGCTACGGAAAGTCTTATTTAGGGGACAGGGTCCGAATACGCAAAATGACTGGTCAGGTCATTATATTCTCCACCTCTTAAACAAACGTTCGTCCTCGAACAGGTCTAGAATCGTACCTGAAATGCTGAATAAGTGTGGGTATCTGCTTCGCATGTCCTCCTCTGACTCCCAAGTCGCCTCCTCGACTGGTTGGCCCCACTACTAGACCTTTACAGCAAAAATTCTCTTAGATCTGAACTGGCGATCCTGTCTATCAATAATAGAAACTGGCTCCTCCTCGTAGCCCAACCTTTTATCCAACTGAATAGTGCTGAAATCAACCACGTGAGAGAAGTCGGCGTGGTATCTCCGGAGCATGGATACATGGAATACCGAATGGACTCCGGATAAGATGGGAGGTAAGGCAAGCTCATAAGCAACCTCTCCAACTCGCCTCAATACGTCGAAAGGACCTATGAATCTCGAGCTCAACTTGCCCTTTTTCCCGAATTCTCATAATACCCTTCATCGGCGAAACCTTCAGCAGAACCTTATCTCCTTCCATAAATGACACATCACGTGACCTCTGATCCCTGTAGCTCTTCTGTCTGGACTATGCTGTGCGGAGCCTCTCCTGAATTAACTTCACCTTCTCTAAAGCATCTCTCACCAGGTCTATACCATATAACTTAGCCTCACCCGGCTCAAACCACCCGATAGGAGAACGACATCGCCGACCATATAAAGCCTCAAATGGAGCCATCTCGATGCTGGACTGATAACTATTATTATAAGCAAACTCGGCCAAAGGCAAGAACTGGTCCCACTGGCCTCCAAAGTCAAGCACACATGCTCTGAGCATGTCCTCCAATATCTAAACTGTACGCTCCGACTGACCATCAGTCTGTGGATGAAATGCTATGTTGAGATCTATCTGAGTACCCATCTCTCTGTGCAATGCTCTCCAGAAGTGCGAGGTGAACTGAGGACCTCGATCTGATATAATGGACACCGGCACACCGTGCAACCGGACTATCTCTCGAATGTAGATCTGAGCTAACCTCTCAGAAGTATAAGTAGTAGCCATATGAATGAAATGCACCGATTTGGTCAATCTATCCACAATAACCCAAACCGCGTCAACCTTCCACAACGTCCGAGGCAACCCAACCACGAAGTCCATAGATATGCGCTCCTACTTCTACTCAGGAATGGGCATCTGCTGAAGTAGGCCTCCTAGCCTCTGGTTCTCATATTTAACCTGTTGGCAATTAAGACACCTAGCCACATACTCCACAATGTCCCTCTTCATCCGTCTCCACCAAAAATGCTGCTTCAAATCACGATACATCTTCGTAGCACCAGGATGAACGGAATACCGCGAACTGTGTGCCTCCTCAAGAATCCTCTGCCTCAGGCCATTAACATTAGGAACACACAAACGATCCTGAAGTCTCAGAACACCATCCTCGCCAATAGTAACCTCCTTGGCACCACCCTGAACCACTGTCTCCCGTAGTTTTGCCAAACACGGATCATCATACTGTCGAGCCTTGATCTCCTCCACTAATGAAGACTGAGCAACCACATAAGCTAGAACCCGACGAGGCTCTGAAAGATCTAATCTCACCAAGCGATTTGCCAAGGACTGAATATCCAAGGCTAGAGGTCTCTCCTCAGCTGCAATATAGGCCAAGCTACCCATACTCTCCGGCTTCCTACTCAAAGCATCTGCTACCACATTCGCCTTGCCTGGATGATAAAGAATGGTGATGTCACAATCCTTTAGTAACTCAAGCCACATGCGTTGTCTCAAATTAAGATCCCTCTGCTTGAACAAGTGCTGCAAGTTGCGGTGGTCTGTATAAACCTCACAAGACACCCTATATAAGTAATGCCTCCAAATATTAAGAGCATGAACAATCGCCGCCAACTCCAAATCGTGTACAAGGTAATTCTTCTCATGAACCTTCAGCTGGCGCGAAGCATAAGCAATAACTCTCCCTTCTTGCATCAATATGCACCCCAATCCAACGCGTGAAGCATCGCAATACACCGTATACATCCCTAAACCGGAAGGCACTACTAGAACTGGTGCCGAAGTCAATGCCGTCTTGAGCTTCTGAAAGCTCGCCTCACATTCGTCAGACCACAAAAATGGAGCATTCTTCTGAGTCAATCTAGTCAGTGGGGCTGCAATGGATGAAAAGCCCTCCACAAATCGCCGGTAGTAGCCTGGTAGATCCAAGAAAATCCTGATCTCTGTCGCTGAAGTAGGACGTGGCCAACTCCGGACTGCCTCAATCTTTGTAGGATCAACCTTGATACCATCTTCAGATACCACATGCCCCAAGAATGCCACGAAATCCAACCAAAACTCACACTTGGAGAACTTAGCATATAGCTTCTGTTCTCGCAAGGTCTGGAGAACAACTCTCAAATGCTGCTCGTGCTCTCCCAGGCTACGTGAATATATCAAAATGTCATCAATGAAGACGATGACAAAGGAATCAATATACGGCCTGAATACCCTGTTCATCAAGTCCATAAATGCTGCCGGGGCATTAGTCAAGCCAAAGGACATCACTAGGAACTCATAATGGCCATATCTCGTACGAAAAGCAGTCTTCGGAACATCCGAAGCCCGAATCTTCAGCTGATGATACCCCGATCTCAAGTCAATTTTAGAAAATACCCTGGCACCCTGTACCTGGTCAAACAAATCAACGATGCGCGGTAATGGATACTTGTTCTTAATAGTTACCTTGTTCAACTAGCGGTAATCAATACACATCCGCATAGACCCATCTTTCTTCTTTACAAATAGAACCGGATCACCCCACGACGGCACACTCGGTCTGATAAACCCCTTTGCCAACAACTCCTCAACCTGCTCCTTCAACTCTTTGAACTCCTTCGGAGCCATACGGTACGGAGGAATAGAAATAGGCTGAGTGCCTGGAGCTACATCAATATAAAAATCGATATCTCGATCCGGAGGCATGCCCGGAACGTCTGAAGGAAAGACATCCGCAAATTCTCAAACAACTGGCACTTAATCGATCGTCGGAAGCTCGGCGGTGGTGTACCGCACATAGGCAAGATACACCAAACAACCCTTCTCGACCATATGTTGAGCCTCCAGGAAGGAAATAACTCTACTAGATGCACTAACTGAGGAACCTTTCCACTCCAGCTTAGGCAACTCAGGCATGGCCAAAGTAACCGTCTTGGCATGGAAATCCAAGATGGCATGATGAGGAGATAGCCAATCCATGCCCAGGATAATCTCAAAATCAACCATGTCGAGCAATAGAAGGTCCGCTCTAGTCTTGTATCCACAAAATGAAACCACAGAAGACCGATAAACCCGGTCTGCCACTAGAGAATCACCCACGGGAGTGGATACATACATAGGAGAAGCCAAGGACACACGAGGAACATCTAGAGAAAAATAAAATAAGGCTGACACATATGAATAAGTAGATCCTGGATCAAATAGCATTGATGCCTCCCTACCACATACTGAAATAGTACCTGTGATCACGGCGTCTGAGGCCACTGCATCTGCTCGGGCCGGAATAGCATAGAATATGGCTGGAGTACCTGAAGACTGACCTCTGCTAAACGGAATAGGAGCTAGCTGAGCTCCCCCTGACTGGCCTCCACCTCTGGAACGACCTCTACCAGCCTATCCTCCACCTCTGGGTGGACGGGGCGCCGGTGCTGAGTATGTAGGCTAATAACTCTGCTAGACAGACTTGCCCCGAAGTCTGGGACAAGTCCTCTTCATATGGCCTAAATCCCCACACTCATAGCATCTCACTGGAGGCATGAACTGCTGCCCTGAAGAAGAAGAACTCTAAATAGCTGGGGGACGGTGAGAAACCTCTGGCATAGCGATGAAGTAGGGACTGGGAGAACCCTGATGACCTGAATACCCGCTGGAGTATCCCTGAATGGCTGGTGGGCGGTAAGAACTCTCCGGCATGGCGCTGAGATAAGGCCTCACTGGAGCACCACGGGGAGGTGGTGGAGGAGCTGAATATGGAGGCCTGCTAGGCTGGCCTCTGCTGAACTGAACCCTGCCCCTGCCTGGGGCGCCTCAGAAATCTCCAGAAAATCTAACTCTCTTGTCCTGCTGACCCTGCTCTCTGCCCCTCGATCGATAACCCTCAATCCGATGAGCTATCTCAACCACAAGCTGATAGGGAGTACCCATCTCCACCTCTCGGGCCATGTTGGCCCTAATACCTGAGTGCAACCCAGATACAAATCTCCGCACTCTCTCATCATTTGTGGGAAGAATCATGAGGGCATGACAGGATAACTCTGAAAACCTGGCCTCGTAATCCTTCACCGTCATCTGCCGCTGCTCCAGCTGCTCAAACTGATACCGCAACTCTTCCCTCTCAGAGGGTGGAATATACCTGTCTAGGAACAACTGAGTGAACTGCTCCCATGAGAGAGGAAGGGAACCTGCTGGCCTACCCAGGATGAATGACTGACACCATCTGCGGGCCCTTCCCTCTAGCTGAAAAGTAGTGAAATCAACTCCGTGGGACTCCAAAATCCTCATGTTGTGCAATATGTCCCTACACCTATCAATAAAGTCCTGTGCATCCTCGCGCCTCTCACCTCCGAAGACAGGAGGGTGCAATCGAGTCCATCTATCAAGTAGCTTCTGCGGATAGCCGTCCGCGGATGGTCTAAGCTCAGGTGCTACTGCTGGATGTGCTCCACCCACGGGCAGAGTACCCGGAGTCTGATATACTGCCGCTGCATGACCTGCGACCTGGGTGGTAGGGGTTTGAACTCCCCCTCCCGCCTGAGATGTGGCAGGATCTGCTGGAAATAAACCAGCCTGGGTCATAGTGTCCATGAACTGCATCATACGACCCATGACCTCCTGGAAGCCTGGTGCAATCATGAAATCCATCGAAGCTGGATCTGCCGGGGGCACCTCACCCTGCTCCTCAGGGATAGGATCCTCTGGGGGTGCTAATGGAGTAATTCTGGGACGCCCCCGTCCCCTACCTCGGGCGGTGCCATCCCCCGGCCTCTGCCACGGCCTCAGACTACGGAGGTAGCGGCATCTCCCGGGCCTGGAATATCAGCTGCACGAGTCCTCACCATCTGTGAGAGAGTAGAAGAATGAGATTTAGTAAGACCATCGACTGCACGATAGAATACGAATAAAGAGAGATTTTCCTAACACCCTGTAGCCTCTTGAAGATAAATACAGACGTCTCTGTATGGATCCGCAAGACTCTACTAGGTTTGCCTGTGACTTGTGAGACCTACGTGAACCTAGAGCTATGATACCACGACCCAAATTCCTATTCAGGTCGTGATGGCGCCCAACACCGGAGTCAGGCAAGCCAACACTAGTTTGCTAACGAAATTACTTAAATTAATGAGATGTTCAAATACTTGTCCAGTTTTAATTTAAGAAGTCCTTTAATGAAAGTGAGGAAGTGGGGCCAATTGATTTAAAGTAACTCAAAAATCGTTTGCCAACATAAACAGAGTAGCAAAACACTAGCAAGTCAACTACGTGTGCTAAGATCTAGTGTCACAAGTCCAAAGGAGACTAGTGGAATATACAAATAGATGTACAACTGTCTGGAAGGGTAGACAGAATTTCCAACAATAATGGAAACTCCACAGTGCTGCTGAGGAACGCCAGGAAGAGCAGCTCACCGTGTAGTCTAATCCAGATAGTACTCTCAGTGACGGACACCAGAATAGTGACCGGGTGCAATAGCCTCAGAACTTGTACAATTAAGTACAGAAGTGTAGCATGAGTACATATAAACAAATATGTACCTAGTGAGTATCCCGTCTAAACTCGAAGAAGTAGTGACGAGAGGTAGACGTGATACTTATTAGGGTCAATAACCAATAATATGAATAAATAAGTCTAGACAGGAAAAATAGTCATGAAATCACAAGGCATGAAGTATCAATTATATAAAACTACAATTTACTCTCATGAGTCAAATAGTAATTACCACAAAAGTCTCAAGTTCCCCTTACTCGTGGAGTAATTTATTTAAAAATAACAAGACTCTCAGTCAAATACATAGCACATAATATGCCGATGTGTACGACCGAAGCGACGCGAAAATAAATGTGCACTGCCGAGGGTCGAGCGGCACGAACCATAGATGCATCCATTACCCCGCTCGCGAATCGATCATGGATGCAGTTGACATAAATATAGGACTACCCCGCTCGCGAATCATACATACGACACGGGTGCTCGTAAACATACACAGAATTTGTTAGGAAATTTAGGAATTTATCATGGATTATTCTTGAATTCAGATATTTAAGCACTTAAACTTACACATAGCTTCCTAAATTCTCATGTCAATTTCAAGGATAATTAGCAACCAGGAACACATGTAAAGATACAGGTAAGGCACATAAAGGCATGCTTGTGAAATCCTAAATTCTACCCGACACAACAGAGTAGTAGCTACGCACGGACTCTCGTCACTTTGCGCGTACGTAGCCCCCGCAAATAAGGACAATTCAATCATTTACATTTACCTATGGGGACAATTCCCTCTTACAAGGTTGGAAAGGAGACTCACCTCGCGTAGAATCTACTTCCGGGTCAAGAACGCGCCCGAAACTCCAAACTTTACACCCGAGGACTCGAAACTAGTCAAATGATATATAAATATGTCAATGCATGCTCAAAGTATGGAAATTCTCCTACTTATTTAGTAAATTCACTATTCTTGAAGAAATCCCGAAATACACCCCCGGGCCCACATGCTCGAATTTCGGAAATTTTCGAAGATAATACTCACCCATAGCCTAAGGATCATTAATTTATAATTTTTGTATGATTTCATGGTAGAAAAGTGGTGAAATTCCCTAAAGTTCATCAACCCTAGGTTTTTACTCTAACCCTTTTGATTTCCACTAATTTGATGTTAATCTACCTAAGTTTTGGTGTAATAATATAACATTTAAACGGAATTTACTTACCTCTTAGTAGCTAGGCTGAATACCCTCTTGAAAGCCCTCACAATCGCCAATGGAGGAGAAGAAATGGTGAAAAATGGCCAAATCCCGTATTAAATGAGATTCACTGCCTTCAGTGATCTTGCACCTGCGGCTCGAGGACCGCACCTGCGGTCTCGCTCCCGCGAGCTTGGGCTCGCACCTGCGGAAATTGGCAAGGAGGCTGGGGATCGCACCTGCAGAGGGGTTTCCACACTAGTGGACCCGCTCCTGCGGAAAATGTTCCGCACCTGCGGTCAAAAGGGGACCTCACCTGGGGTCGCACCTGCGATGCTTGGGACCGCAGGAGCGGTCCCGCACCTGCGACTGGGCAACCGCACCTGCGGTCACACCAGATCAGGTGCACCAGCAGCTATTTTAGCTGGTTTTAGCCTCGTGGGGGTTTCGGGAGGCACCTGGGCCCAACCGATCCCCCCTGCAATTATACCAACAAGTCCTAAATCATATTACGGACTCGCTCGAGCCTTCACAACACCCAAAACAATGCTAAAACTCAAAATCACCCCTCAAAACTCCTAGAATCAAACTTAAGAATTTCTAAGTTCTTGACTTATATAGCAACGCGTCGGACCGACCTATACTACTCGGAATGACACCAAATTTTGCACGCAAGTCATGAATGACGTAACAGAACTATTTCCGGTCTCGAAATTCTGTTCGGACCTCGATAACATAAAATCACATTCCAAACCAAATTTCAAACTTAAGGAAACTCTATTTCGCTATTTGGCGTCAAAACGCTCCCGGGTCATCCAAAACCCATTCCGAACATACGTATAAGTCCGAAATTATCATACAAAGCTACTGGAATCGTCGAATATCGATTCCGAGGTCGTTTACTCAAAATGTTGACCGAAGTCAAACTTGGCCTTAAAAGCCAACCTTAAGGAACCAAGTGTTCCTATACTATTCTAAACACTTCCAAATCTTGAACCAAACGTCCTCGAAAGTCACCACACTTAGGACATGCTTGGACATCGGCATAATCACGCTAATATAAAATACAATCATTCCGACATGCATCTATTTTGGTGTACTTTAAGCCGAGGTCACAAAGAACTTTCTTTGCTTCATAGAAAGAATTAGGCACAAATGACCCCTCAGGAAGAACTCTTTTAAAGAATCTCAATAATGCATCCATCGATTTGTTGCTCCAATGGTTAAGACACTTCAAGTGAAGCAGTTTAACAACAAAAGACAACTTTGAGAAGTTTTTACAAACTGGATAAAGTTCTGTCTCAACATCTTCTAACAATTTGTAGAACTTTGTTGCATGTAAATTTGGCTCTTCATTGTCCTCTGAATTATTATTATTATCCTCCACATTCGTATATCCACAAGCATCGTGAATAATTTCAGTAATATTATCCTCTTCAATGCTATCATCTCTCGCTGCATCACTAACTGCAGTATTAGAAGTTTCAACTCTAACTAACACTTCTCCATGCAAGTCCCATACTTTATAAGAATCCCAGAAACCCTGCTCAATAAATCTCCTCTTACACCAACCCTTATCTTGAACACAGTATTCACACACCCTTTACAAAGACACCGAATCATAGTGTTCACCATTGGTTGTCTGAATGCCCAACTAAGAAAGTTTTCTACTCCATCTCTATACCTTTGGTCGACTTTATTCTTAATATTCAACCAACCTTTATCCATCATATCAATATTAATAAATAAATAAATTAATTTACTAATTAAAAGTGAAGGGATTATAATAATCAAAATATATATAATAACTAACATATACTAGGGGATATTCAGACAAGTAGTCGCAAAAACACATTATTCAAACAAGAAGGAAGCAGTTTATTCCAGAATTACTTATACGAATTGTGTGCAATGAAGAACAAGTTCAAACCAGGGTATGTACAAAATCGATGGATAGAAAACAAGGGAATATATACCACAAAAAGCGGGTAGATAGTTAAGCAATGTGAAAGGGTGCTGCTAGTAGCTCCAGTATACAAGCTACTAGCTTTGTGGAAAATGGAATTCCAAAGTCTATAACTTGGAGGTGGAGAAATGGTTTAAACATCTCACCACCATCAAAACTAGCTTCATTTTACAACAGTTCTTATACAATTTCAAATTTTTGAAACATCAATAAAAGAACATCCATTCCACCAAGAATTCCAAGTAAAGTGCAGGCTTCCAGAACTTATTTCATAAACTAAGGTTCCTAATAGGAAATAAATGCTTCCTCTTATTCCAAGATTTTATCCGCAGCATCCAAATTCGTCAACCAATTCACTCATACTATACAGACAACAATTTCACTCCACAACCAAGTTAAACACCTAGGATTTTCAACACAACAAAAGGTTTAAGATTTGGCGTGAAATCAAATCTTGCCCACTACACAGAATTCAGTTTCAGGTCTAAAGCAGAATCCAGTTGACAAATTTCTCCTTTAGCTAATTCACAAGAACAATCCCTCATACACTGCACAGACCCTTAAATAAGAGTAAAAAAAATTAAACTTTCTAAAGAAGGCAGCCAAAAAACAATATCCACAACAAGACACCCAAATCAAGAACATAACTTAAATACTCGATCCTTGAAAATGAATGAGTACTTGAAGTTTCGACTCTGAACAAAAACAATCCCTCATACACTGAACAGAACAATCCCTCCTACGCTGAACAAAACTTGATAAAATTCCGCCTCCGCCTCTAATTACAACAACAACAAATTAAAAAACTAAAATACTTGATACTTGAAAATGAATGATACCATTGTGTTAGTGTCCAAAGACAAACATCGAAGATACAAAAATTAATTAACTTAATGCCAGTATAGTTTGTCATTAACGTCAGTACTCGTCGTAACCCAAAATGTTAGTATATAGAAGAAAATATAAGAATATAGAATTGTTCTACCTGAAGTGAAATCTTACAAAATAATTATAAAAAACCCATATGTAAATATATCTTACATAAATCAATATGGGTTTTCAGTTAGACATATGATATTAATAAAATAAGAAGGTTTTCAGTTAGACATATGATATTAATAAAATAAGAAGGTTTTCAGTTAGATTATAGAAGATAAATCGTTCATTCCATTATACCTCCACAAAATCGATTACAATAAAGCAACTTCTTTCCCCTAATAAAAATGAAAAGATTAGGGATTTAAACATACCCGAGTTGTTAAAATTTCACTTCTATATTTTCTTATCCTTTGCCGACTTCCCCGATTGTGTACAAGTACTTGAGTACTTGAAGTTGAAGAAGCATTGAGTCAATAGAGACAACTCAAACGAGAAGATTAGGGATCAACATTTTGATTTGAGGGATTTCGATTTGGGTGAGATTTTATGTCACACCCAAATCTCGGGGAGCGGGACCGTCGCTCAACCGAGTGAACTCAGTCAAGAAAACCTATTAGACCTTTACTATCATACCCATTCACGATTCAAAAAGAGTACGCGTTACCATTTGTTAAACAGGGAAGAAATCAGATATACATGCATAAATGTTTCTAGTCCATCTTTCATTATATACATTATGCCATAGTTAAGTTTCCAAAAGTGCGTACAATTTAAAATTTAGTGGGAGAATAGTTTCATAATACAGCTTAATCCAGTGACCACCCCGACACCCATACATGACCCACATAAACGTCTACGGAGCCTCTAAAGATACAAAAGACAAACATGACAATGCCGACAACAAGGCCCTGGCTATACCTCAAAATATGGTAACTTATACAAAAGAAGAACATAATATACTATACATGACCCCAGGAAGAAATGGGGCTCACCAAGACTACTGTGAGGAGGGAGAGGAAGAGCACCACTATTTGCGATCAGCGCTATCTGCAATGGAACCACCTACATCCAATCAAAGATGTAGCGCCCCCGGCAAAAGGGACATTAGTACCGTCAAATAGTACTAGTATGTAAAGCAAAAACCAATCTTAGTAGAATGAACAATGAAACAAAGAGAAGGCAGTCACAACAATCAATAATTGCTTCACAAACATACAAAAGAAACTCCAAGTAAGGATCACATTGTTTCCGATCCAATCTTTCCATCTTTTTAGGTTAATGATCTTTAGTGCCAAGTGCCACAACTCACCATGCCCCGTGTTTGTACACGGAGTCCGGTGTCGGTCCGAAAGCTAAGCCATCTCAAGTGAGACATAACCATATCCACAATAATAATTAGTAAATCCAGTATAAATGCCACCATGTGTACAACATGGTGTCTGATCTCGACCCGATCGGCTAAGCCATATCACTTGAGACATAACCTCTTTCAATTGTTCAACTCAATTCACATTCTTTCCCATCTTTCATTACGTGGCACAAGCAGTCTCATTTATTTAGTCTTTCTTGGCACTTGAACGCATTTTACAGTTCAAATCCTTCCCCTTTTCATACATTTGAATAACAATATCATTCATGCCATTATGTCATATCACATAAGTCATTGCACACATAAGGGAAAGAGCATGGAAATCATAACACGTTCTCAAATAGCATGATTACATGGTAAACATTTAGAACAATTACGGAGCATAAATCTTTCATCCCAACACATTAAGGCAATCAATTCTAGTATGATCAAGCCAGAACTTACACCAAATATTTGGACACCAAGAGTTCGATTCTAAGAAGAAAAGATTTGACCATACATACCTTAATTGCTTTCTTTAGATTGTACAATTAGCTGGAACCCTTAGCAACCTCAATCTATTTTAGCAATATAACAAATTTAACCCAGAATTAGGAAAACGTTCATGGTTCTAGCTCACTTGGGCATTTTATCAAATACTAAGTGTATATTGAGGTTTCAAGGTCCTTTTATGAAATGTTTCATCATCCACAACCCATACGTCACCAGTTTTAGCTCACATTTCCCCCACACTCTTTTATGATACATGCATGCAAGATAAACAACCCTTATACCCATGGACCATCTTATTAATTACTCATTTTCAGTATAAGTTTCAAAATTTAGGGCCAAGGTATAGATTCTTACCTTTATGATGAAGGCCTAAGTTGCTTTCCTTGATGATCTTCAAAATTTCAAGCAAGAATTAAAGAGTATTAGATGAGGATCACCTTCTCACTCTGAGGCTCTTTCTCTCACTCTAGTTATCAGAAAATATGCTGAAAATGGCCTAAGGTGGGTGTTTTAACGGAATGGGGGTCGGGTTATAAATTAGAAAATGGGTTCCCCAACACAGGTATGCCATCGCATATGCGACCGCATAATGGATATGCGGTTCGCAAAGTGATCATAGAAATAGCCCTCAATGGCTTGAATTTTCTGACCGTGTATGCGACCACTATGCGGTCTGGCTACCTGGTCTGCGGTCGCATGATGCACCGCGGAACTCTCATTCGCAAAGGTCCAAGGTGGATATAAGATCAACATGTGTCCCGCAAAGCGATTATGCAATCGCATAATTGGGCCGCATAACTGGCCTCAAAATTGGCAAACTTTCTGCCTCACTCTACGACCATTAAGCGGTCCGTAGAGTGATTATGCGGCTGCATAATGGGCTGCAAAAATGCGTACATTTTTAAAAACATTTTCCTTTAGCCTTGTATACCTTGAAAATGGTGTAACAATTATATTTGATTTGTGGTTCTAAAAATATGTGATTTATTCTAATACTAGTTAATGATTAAGAAATGATAAGTGTAAGTAAGAAAAATGTGATAGCCAAACCAGGGTTGTCACAGAACTGGGGGCCTCGAGTTCAGTAATCTCGGGGGTCTCGAGGTTGGTCTTTAGAAGTAAATAGTGAACAATAAATGAAGTACAATAAATGAAGAACAGTAAAGCTGAGAAATAATGTTGAGCACGTTAAACGAGAAAAGCTAAGTAGAATGTTCTATTGCAGTGAATGTTGTTTCTTACAAAAATGATTGGGGTCCCCTTTATATAGGAGGCGAAAACCCCAACATAGTACATATCTAATTATGGCAAAGAATGCTATTGGTACATTTGTATAACGACCTAGTACGAACTTGTACTATCTCTTGCAGATCTTATCAGCTCTAACCACGTGTCCTTGAGAATTTCTCGCCTTTCCATGACGATCATTGATTTTTATACAGCTTTGAGATAGGCCGTGACGGGCCTTCGATATACTCTCTCGAGGTACGCCTTATTGAGGTCGAACTTCAGCCTCTACTTCGAGCCTCTCGAGCTCGGGCTCGGAATGCCATAGAGGATTTGATATTAGGATCCCCGATATCGACCGTATAAAGATAGTCCTCGCATTTCTTACAATGAAATGATAAGAAACGATTTGAATTCTGGACTCTTCGATATTTTAACCATGATGTCAGTCATGTGAGGTCAGCGATTGGTGTGACAGAAAGGTCGTGCAGAGGTCACGTCTGCATAGTTCTCAAAAAACTGTAAGTCGATAACGACTATTAGCTGTCCTTTTAGCTTCCCCAACACACTTAGCCGACCCTTATAAATACTCCAGTCTTTCACTTTTTATACTTTTACTTTCTACAACACCTTCAAATCTTCAGTAACTTTTCTCTGCATTCGTCATCTTCCTGTGTTCATCTTTTAACCCGTTTGTTCTTCTCATTCTGAAATTTCACAACAAATATGGCTAAAACTTCTATGACAGTTCCCCAAAAAGGGAAAGCCCCTTCATCATCACGCTCGTCTAAGAGCAAAACAATAGTACCTCCTCGTGTTGAGGAGTGTACCCTCAGGCCTTGTGAAACATCTTCTGATTTCAAGGCCGAAAAACCTTCCTCTTTTGCGAGACGCTGTGAACCCATGTATCGATACATCATCCTGATAACAGAGACCAAAAAAGTGAAGGTTGATTATCGTGGGGGGAGGGGGAGAGCGGTACAAGTGGAGATCCTTTCATCTGAAGAGGATATAACCATTTACAAAGTTGGTTTCCTCAGCGCATACGCATACCTATTCACCTTAGTTCCCGTAGAACCTTCTTTTCCACCGATAGACCCAGTTATCCTTGAATTTTATCGACAATACTGGGTGACGCTCGACCAAATCTATCATTCCTTCTAGCGAATATTCTACCTCATTAGGTACTTTTTGAACATGGTCGAGGGGATGCCTTTCACCCTCGACCATCTGATTAGATTGTGCAGCCTTCGTCTCTATCGAGGTGGCTTGATTAAACTACAACGTCGATCTTTTAAGTCTTTCTTCACTAGCATCGACGAAGATAAGGATCGAGGGTGGATGCGCCGCTTCGTTTGAGTCAGAAACTCTAACCTGATTCCTGCTGAGAAGATGCCATTCTCGGAGAAATGGAATATAAATCGTAAGTGTCAATACATGTTTCGTTAATTGAATGTTTTCTCTTCCTTTTGAACTAACTTACTTCGATGATGAAGCCGTTGAGTGGTATCCCGGTGCGGTCAAGGACCTTCCAGGTTGGGTTCGACAACTAGATTCGACCTCCCCATATGCTAAGCATGTCTGGCGTGACTTGGCCAAAGGCCGATGGGAGGCTAAAAACCATGGTGAGTTTTTATTACTGTCGTATTTGAATTCCTTAGAGAAAATATCTCTTGATAGTATACTTAACCTTTCTACTTATGTAGGCCTTGGAGAGGCCGTTTCGATGAGGCATCCCCCATCTGGCGAAGTAGATACCCCAAAACCTGCTAAGGATAAGAAGAGAAAGAAAAGGTCACCAGCTGAGTCCCCGAAGCCGAAAAGACCAAAGTTCAAAAGCCTAAGGCCGATTCGGTGGCCTTAACTCTGGAAGCGGCTGAGAGTCTTCCTGTTGAGGACGAAGAGAATGATGACTACCCATTAGTACTTATGGGAACATAAATCATTGACTCTTCGAAGGCTGCCAAGCCGAAGACTGCTGAACCAAATGCTGCCGATGTGATCCCACCTCGAGCTGAAGAGATTCCCGAGGGGGGTTCAAACGAAGTCCCCAAACCAACCAACGACCAAAATAAATCTTGTGCCAAAGGGAATTTTGTTGATGAACTCAGAGAACCCAACTCTGAATCTCCCCGAAGGCGAGAGAAGGCCCCAGTTGAGCCACTCGGGGTCATTAATGTAGACGATTCTCCGCCGTGGTTGTCATTTTCTCCAGGGCATATACGGGATGCCCAAGATATAGAGACTCCTGATATGGGGGCATCCCACGGAGATAATGATATGTTTGAAGGATACTTTGCCGGGGTTGAATAAGGCCCCGATATTGACGCCTCATTCATTTTCGAAGAAGCTGAGAAGCTTTGAAAACAGGTAATCTTTTGACATAACAACTGTACTTCTAGTTTTGATTCGTGCTTTTCTGACTTCTTTCCTTTATGTTTTTAGGCCGTAATGCTCTACGACCAGGCTTTTTCCAAGTCACGAGCTGAGCTGGCCCACTATGAAGACGAGCTTAGGAAGCTCATGTCAGAGTCGGATGAGCTCAAAGCTCTTTACGTAAAAAATGAGGGGGTGCTGAATGAACTTCAAGTACGTTTAGAGAAGATGTCTCGAGAGCGGGCCTATCTCGACGAGCAGGTAATATAGCCTTTGTGGTCTTACTTTTATGCTTACTCAATTTAGCATTTAATGCCTTAACTCAATTCTTGCAGCTCAAGGAGAAGGATGACCTAGTGGGGCAACTCCGAGAGGAGCTTAAGGTCAAAGATACTGAAATCCTCGGGCTGAAGCAGCACATGGATGAGGTAGCCTCCGAGAAGGATACTCTTCGAGAGAAACTGATCTCGGCTCACCATCAACTTCAAGGTGCAAAGGGAGAAAGCCGTAAATATAAGGAGCTTCATGCTGAATCGGCTGCTGAGTTATACAAAATTAAATCCGAGATTGATGAACTCACATCTTCGTATCGGACCGACGCTGCTGCTGAAAATGCTCGGGCTAAGAGGGTATATGCTGAGGCCGAGCTTAAGCTAACTCGTTCCCTTGACCATGATCGATTGGGATCTTGAAGGCAGGCTCTCGAGGAGATACATGCCAAAGGTTTTGATCTTGCTGCCGAGATCGAGAAAGTGAAGGTGGTAGAAGAGAAATCAACTGCACTGATCACTCCCGAAGAGGATTCCGTTAGTGGCTTGGAGAGTGGTGAAGACGGATATGAAGTCCCCAAGGGGGAAGAGGCCGTCGAGTATCAGGGTGCTGAGGCCCAAGTCGTCGAGGGCGCATCTCCTGAGGGAGCTTCATCCGATCGAGTGGCCCAGACAGAAGATTAGGCTTTTATTATTTTCCTTTTTGTGTAAGGGCTCCGTGTGGGGAGATTTGTTAATATGTCTTTGTGAACGCCATTTGGGTATATAAAAGGATCTTTTGTTTTATCTTCGTTCTTCATTAATTCTTGTCTTTCCTTTACTTTTGAAATGAAATTTGATGTTTGTCCACGATCAGTCCGATGTGTTGGACTTAGAATATAAAACCCTTAGGTTTTTGTGCTTTGATCAATGACCGATAATAAGTGACCACTTGGGGTCTGGTATTCAAGCTAAGCTTTAGCTCGGGACTTTCGAGTCCGAATTTAGGTGAGGTCTCGAGCACAATGTGCTTTGGCCTTTAAGTTCTTTAGGTATCGACCCTTAGGCTTTAAAACATCGGCCCTTAGGCTCTTTTCAATTTGGCCCTTAGGCTCTTTAGATTGTCCTTTAGGCTCTTTAGATTGTCTTTTAGGCTCTTAAGGTTTGCCCTTAGGCTCTTACATATCGGCCATTAGGCTCTTACATATCGGCCCTTAGGCTCTTACATATCGGCCCTTAGGCTCTTTCTAGATTGGGTCAATTCGACCTCTAAAATGGCTACAATTTCCCCCATTCTGGCTAAAGACTTTTAAAAATTTTGTTATGCCTTGGCATGTTTATATATTCGTCTGACTTTTCGACGGTTCAATTGATAGGATCCTCGATTACAAGTCGATGTGCGATGATAATTGAGTACCTCGTGAGGTTCTCTCGAAGGCTAATTTTTTCGAAGCCTTTACATTATTAGGAGATGATATTATCGAAGCCCCTTTGCTTATGACGAGGGTAGCCTAATTTAATCGGGGTTTTTTGAAGTATTTGAAGGCCTTTAGTTTTATGGCGGAAGTCAGACGTCTCCGAGCTGCATTATTTCGACCGTAGCCTTTTCATATGACAATAGTCTTTATATTTGGTCGTAGCCTTTAGTCCCCGGGTGAGATGACCTCGGCCTTAATATCGAGGGTATCCCTTTTTAGGGATCTTATAAGTTCGAATATATAGCCTTGGTCTTAATATCAGGGGTATGCCTTTTTAGGGGTCTTATAAGTTCGAATATATGGCCTTGGCCTTAATATCAGGGGTATGCCTTTTTAAGGTCTTATAAGTTTGAGTATGCCTAGTTGAGGTCTTATAAGTTTGAGTATGCCTCGTTGAGGTCTTATAAGTTTGAGTATGCCTTGTTGAGGTCTTATAAGTTCAATTTTGCCTCATCGAGGTCTTATAGATTTGATGTTGCCTCATTGAGGTCTTATAGATTCGATGTTGCCTTATTGAGGTCCTATGAGTTCGATGTTGCCTCAATGAGGTCTTATGAGTTCGAGTCATTGATGGCTCGATAAGTTGACTGTCGATGACAGTCCTCGAGTGTTCGGGAGTATTTGTCCCTTGGGCCGTTTGATGTGAAAATAGTAAACTTCTTTGAGGCACAAAGTGTTTTGATAAATGAGAATGCTTCTTTGAATACTTGATACAAGCGTACATGTTTTTGCCATCGGGGGCTCGACTATTCTACATGGACACGGTTCATTTGACTGTTTGGCCCATTACAACATTCTCCTATCGAGGCCCTCTTTTGCATAACTTGTTTTCTTTTAAAAAGTAACCTCCGAGGGTGATGCCCCCCAGTATTCGAGGTTGATTGAAAAGAATACTTGAATAGTTGTTGAATTTTCCTTAGGTAGCATATAGATGTTGCCTCGTTAAAAACCTTGCTGGTAAAACCCATTTGAGACAAAACCCTATCTAAGGGAAAAAGAGTGCAACACATGCTTTAAAACCTAAGGTCTTCGAGCTGAAGGGTTCTTCGATTCCTCTTAATCGAACACTTGTAAGAAGTTAGTATGAAATATAAATGAAAAGGGAGAAGGTTATACCTTAGTAATAATAGCATTTGAGCATCGATATGTTCTAATTTCTTGGTAGTTGCTCGCCTTCCATAGTGCTTAGCTTGTTGGATCCTTTGCCTACTACTCCGAGGACGCGGTACAATCCTTCCTAACTAGGGCCTAGCTTCCCTTCATTTGGGTTTCGAGTGTTGAGGGTGACTTTCCTTAGAACTAAGTCCCCGACTCCGAAGTGGCGGAGGTTCGTTTTTCTGTTGTATTACCTTTCTATCCTTTGTTTTTGAGCGGCCATTCAAACTAATGCGGCCTCGCGCTTTTCATCTAGTAGCTCGAGGGCACTGTTCATGGCCTCGTTGTTTGAGTCCTTGGTGGTATGCTGAAATCAGACACTCGGCTCCCTGACCTCGACTTATATCAATGCCTCGAACCCATATACCAAAGAGAACGGGGTCTCCCCTATGATTGACTTCGAAGTTGTTCGATATGACCATAGTACTTCAGGCAACACTTCTCTCCACTTCCCCTTCGCATTCTCTAACCTCTTCTTTAACTTCTGAATGATAGTTTTGTTCGTGGACTCGGCCTGACCATTTGCACTTGGGTGGTAAGGTGTCGATAGGATCCTTTTGATTTTATGATCCTCGAGGAATTTTGTCACCTTGCTGCCGATGAACTGCTTCCCATTATCACATGTAATCTCGGAGGGAATCCCGAATCGGCATATGATGTGGTTCCATATGAAGTTGATGACTTCTTCTCTTATCTTCTCGAAGGCCTGCGCTTCTACCTGTTTCAAGAAGTAATCAGTCATAAATAAGATAAATATAGCCTTACCTGACGCCGTTGGTAGGGGGCCGACGATGTCCATCCCCTATTTCATGAATGGCCACGGGGATAAGACTGAGTATAGTTGTTCACCGGGTTGATGAATCATAGGTGCGAATCTTTGGCATTTGTCACATCTTCGAACAAATTCCTTGGTGTCCTTTTCCATGCTATCCCAATAGTAACCTGCTCTGATCACCTTTCGAACTAAAGAATCAACGTCGGAGTGGTTTCCACAAGTGCCTTCGTGGATTTCTCGTAGCACATAGTCGGTGTCTGCCGGTCCCAAGCATACTGCTAGTGGTCCGTCGAAGGTCCTTCTGTACAGTGTTCCATTCTCGTCAAGTGAAAATTGGGTTGCTTTGGCGCGAAGGGCCCTCGATTCTTTTTCATCCGTCGGGAGCTTCCCATGTTTCAAGTAGTCAATGTACTTGTTCCTCCAATCCCATGTTAGACTCGTTGAGTTGATTTCGGCATGGCCTTCTTCGATCACCGATTTGGATAGTTGTACGACAGTCTCCGGGACTATGTCATCTTCTTCGACAGATGAACCCAAGTTCGCGAGTGCATCGGCCTCGCTGTTCTGTTCTCGAGGTATGTGAACCAAGGTCCACTCTTTGAAGTGATGCAATGTCACTTGAAGCTTGTCCAAGTATCTTTGCATCCTATCTTCTCGAACCTCGAAGCTCCCATTTACTTGGTTTACAACCAGAAGAGAGTCACATTTTTCTTTGATGACCTCTGCTCCTAGGGCTTTGGCTAGTTCGAGACCTGCAATCATGGCATCATACTCGGCCTCATTGTTAGTCAACTTCAAAGTTTTTATAGATTGTCTAATTATGCCGCCCGTAGGCCCGGACCCTTTCACATTCGAGGCATCGTTAGTGAAGAGGGTCCATACCCCCGATGATGTGCCCGTTTTTAACAAGAGTCTTTCCCTACTTCGGGCACGAGGGCAGGCGTAAAATCAGCCACGAAGTCCGCCAAAATTTGAGACTTGATATCCATCCGGAGTTGATACTCGATATCATATCCTCCGAGTTCGATGGCCCATTTGGCCAATCGGCCCGATAATTCGGTCTTATGCAAGATATTTCGAAGACGATATGTAGTTAATACACATATAGGGTGACATTGAAAGTAAGGTTTCAATTTCCTAGATGCACATACTAATGTAAGAGCTAGTTTTTCAAAGTGCGGATACCTGGTTTCAGCATCTCCAAGGGTCTAACTTACGTAATAGACAGGGAATTGCATACCTTGTTCTTCTCGAACCAACACACCACTTACCGCTACTTCGGACACGACCAAATACAAGTATAGTGTTTCATCCTCCTTTGGGGTATGGAGAAAAGTTGGGGTCGAGAGATACCGCTTTAATTCTTCCAAGGCATGTTGGAATTTCGGAGTCTACTCGAAGTTGTTTTTCTTCTTGAGTAGGGAGAAAAAGTGATGACTCCGATCTGATGTCCTCAAGATGAATCGTCCTAAGGCTGCTATCCGCCCGGTCAGCCGTTGTACGGCTTTCACATTGTTCACCACGTTGATCTCCTCGATGACTTTGATCTTGTCGGGGTTGGTCTCGGTCCCCCTGTTCGACACCATGAAGCCCAAAAATTTGCTTGATCCGACTCTGAAAGCGCATTTCTCGGGGTTGAGCTTCATATTATACCTTCTTACGATGTTGAACGTCTCCTGCAAATGAGTCAGATGGTCCTCTGCGCGCAGGGACTTAACTAGCTTTTCATCAATGTAAACTTCCATAGACTTGCCTATTTGATATTCGAACATCTTATTAACTAGGCGTTGATATGTGGCTCCTGCATTTTTTAGCCCGAAGGGCATTACATTATAGCAATATGTACCATACTTTGTGATGAAAGAAGTCTTTTCCTGGTCCTCCGGGTTCATTTATTTTTTATTGTACCCGGAGTAGGCATCGAGAAAAGTAAGGATCTCGTGGCCGATCATAGCATCGATCAAACGATCGATGTTGGGTAATGGGAATGAATCTTTAGGGCATGCTTTATTAAAATCTTTATAATCTACACACATTCTCAGTTTATTTCCCTTTTGAAGAGTTGCTACTACATTAGCTAGCCATTCGGGGTATTTCACCTCCCTAATGGATCCTATTTTGAGAAGTTTTGTTACCTCGTATTTGATGAATGCATGCTTTACCTCGGACTGAGGCCTCCTTTTTTTCTTCGCTGGTTTGAACCTGGGGTCGACACTTAGTCGATGGGTGGTTATCTACGGTGGGATCCCTATCATATCTAAATGGGACCAAGCGAAGCAATCAATGTTATCAATAAGAATTGAATGAGTTTTTTCTTGAGTTCGGGGGTTAATACCGTTCCCAGGTATACATTTGGTTTTTGAAGATATTCGATCAATACGGCCTGCTCGAGCTCTTCGACTACGGACTTCGTTGCATCTGGATCCTCGGGGGAAATGAAGGCTTGAGGGGTGAGGAAGTCTTCTTCATCGTCCTCGACCACCTGCTCACCGATCACCTGTCCCTCGGGTTCAACCGAGGGTATAGATTGTGGTTGCTATTTGGCTATCTGCTTGTCTTTTGACTTTTCCAAGGTTGAAGGTGTCGATGTTAGTGCCAAATGGTGCACCGCGAACATCTCTTTAGCTGTATGTTGCTCTCCATACATTGTTTTTACGTCATCCTTTGTTGGGAACTTCATCATTTGACGAAGATTTGATGGCACTGCCCTCATGCTTTGTATCCATGGCCTTCCAAGTAAGGCATTGTACCTCATGTCACCTTCGATGACAAGAAACTTGGTGTCTTGAATTGTACCGGCCATGTCGACTAGGAGCCCTTCGTCGTTTCACTCGCCATGTTGAATCCATTCATGACTCGAGAGGCACGTATGATTTGGTCCACGACCCTCGACCTGATTATATTGGCCAGGCTACCTGGATCCATGAGCACACGTTTAATTTGAACTTTATTTAAAAGGAAAGAAATTACCAGTGCATCATTATGAGGCTGAGATAAGGCCTCGATGTCTTCCTCGCTGAATGTAAGAGCATCCTCGGGTATGTAGCTCCCAGTCCGCTTTTCCTTAGTGATGGATAATTTTGTTCATTTAAAAATGGGTCCCTGTGGGACGTCGGCTCCTTCGATGATCATATGAATGATATGTTGCGGCTCCTCTTGTTCATTCTTCATGTTTGCATCTCTCTCTCGAGAATGATTCTTGGCCCGATCACTGAGGAACTCTCGAATGTGCCCTTCGTTGAACAATTGGCCTACCTCCTCTCGAAGTTGTCTGCATTCCTCGGTCCTATGACCATGAGTATCCGGTACTTGCACATTAAGTTGGGGTTCCTCTAGGAAGGATCTGACTGCATGGGCTTGGACCACCTGGTATCTCTAATCTTGCCTATGGCTGATACGATGTCTGAGGCACCGATGTTGAAGTTGTACTCTGACAATGGGGGTACCTCCAACGGTCCCGAGTGCCTGTCAAACCCGATTTTACTCATGAGTCCCCAGGAACTTTGGCCTCGATCCGCCCTTCGATCATTTCGAGGTATATTATGTCTCGAAACGTTTCTTCGGTCTTCGACATATGGTTGGTATCTTTCCTTGTTCGGTCTCGGCTCCCTTTCTACATTCCTTGATTCTTTTGCTAATAGCCTGCTTGGATATACTGAGCTCGAGGGGGATCCAAATTGGTCATCCTCGACCCCGATATTTGATTGGTACCTGTTGTGCACATCCGCCCAAATTATGGCGGGATACTCAATCGAATTTTTCTTCAGCTGCTTCGAAGCTATCGAGCTTCATTCATTCAAGCCTTGAGTGAAGGCTTGCATGGCCCAGTCATCGGAGACTGGTGGTAATCCCATCCGCTCCATCTGAAAGCAGGATACGAAATCCCTTAGCATCTCGTTCTCTTTTTTTTTTAATTTTGAAGACATCGGATTTCCTTGTAGCGACCTTAATGGCACCAGCATGTGCCTCCACAAAAGAGTCTGCCAACATGGAAAACAAATCTATTGGGTTCGGGGGAGGTTATCATACCACATCATGGCCCCCTTGGACAGTGTTTCTCCAAAATTCTTCAACAAAACAGACTCGATCTCGTTGTCTTTTAAGTCATTTCCTTTTATACTACAAGTATATGTGTGTCACGACCCCAAATCCTAACAGGCCGTGATGGCGCCTATCGTGGAACTAGGCTAGCCAACCATCACCTTACAACGCGTTTCTTCAATTATAACAGTTCACATTTAAATAATAAGCATGCAACCATAGTATAAATAATATAATTAAGTCTTAGCGTCCCCATAATATTCTAAACCACCTCCCAAGAACTGGAGTCAATAGTCATGAGCATCTAAGAATAAATAAATCTAACTCTGATAAAACTATGATATATGTCTCTGAATCAAATGCTAAAACTAAATAAGGAAGGGAAATGGAGAAGCTGTGGACGTTGGATAGCTACCTCGAAATCCCGTGAAAAGGCTGCTATCAAACTGCGTCAGCTACTGCTGCGAACTAGTACTTGGATCTGTGCACAGAGGCACAGGGAGTCTTTATGAGTACGCCAACTCAGTAGTAATGAAAATAAATCACAGTTTGAGTAATATAAACACACAGCACAGATACAAAATTCCACAAAACCAGTAAAACACCAAGTCACCATGTAACATTCATCAATCATAAGTTCGAAATCCGTTTTCAGAAATCCTTTGAAAACAAGTACAATATCAGTATATCTCGGTAAAGTTCTCTGTGAAAGCCAGTTTGAAAACGAAGTAAATCATAGTCTGAAAACTCAGTACAAATCTTCATAAAACTGCCCCTCGGGCCATAATCATTTCTTATCACAATATCTTTTAGTATTAGCCCATCAGGCGACCTCACAATCACTCTGCCCATCAAGCGACCTCACAATCACTCTGCCCATCAGGCAACCTCACAACCACTCTGCCCATCAGGCAACCTCACAATCACTCTGCCCATCAGGCAACCTCACAATCACTCTTCATAAGCCCCGCGGGCATCACTCAATCGGTACCGGCGCTCACTGGGGGTGTGTTACAGACTCCGGAGGGGCTCTTACAGCCCAAGCGCAATAATAAGCCACAGCATGACATAAATCACACACAATATAGGCCCGCAACCTCACTCATATCATATCATCCTCACAATATAGGCCAGTAGCCTCACTCAGTCAGACACTCTCAATTTGCCCTTCAGGCCAAAATATACCGGGTTCTCGACCCAAAACCGTATTTCATTTTCAAGAAGTAGTATCAATACTCTAAGTGTCACAACAATTTCACAGAAAATACTGAGTGAAAAATCATAACATATCAGTGAGGAAAATATAGTAAACACAACCCTCCAATGGTAAAAAAGTCGGCACTAGGCCCCAAACACGGCTTACAGCCCAATTCATATCATAATAAAATAATACTAATTTAAGCAAAGGCTTAAAAATCGGTTTCGCGACTCAATAGTCGCCTAAATAGGAAAGATGATTCCAAAGTTTCCACCTTTTCATTTCAAAACCCGTGAAAGGGTGCATAGTCCAGGTTTTCATACCCTCAGGACAAGATTTAAAGACATTACTTACCTCAAAACTAGCCCGGAATTATTCCGCAACACGCTTGCTTCCCGAATCAACCTCTGAAGGCTCCAAATCTACCAAGTTCAGATTTTTATCATCAATATATGCTTAGGGAACGAATTCCAATTGAAAAATATCGAATTTAACTCAAAAGTCCGAAACCGGTCAAAACAAGACCCCCGGGCCCGCGTCCCGAAACTCAAAAATGTTTACAGAAAAGTGTTCTTCATCTTCCCACGAGTCCGTACATAATAAGAACACCAAAATCGGAGTCTGTTTGACCCCTCAAATCGACCCTTGAAGGTCTCATAATCTCATGCCCCAAAATCCTATTTTTCTACTCTTTTTCATGAATTAAAGGCTGGGATTATGGTCTATAATCACCCATAATCGAGTTTTAATGACTAGAACACTTACCTCAATGAAGAACAAGGATTTCCCTCTTCAAAATCGCCCCCAAGAGCTCTTTTCCGTACAACAATGGTGTAAAAAGGGGTTTAGGTCGCGGAGGAAATATTATTTAACTGCCCAGTGATTTGTGCACTGCGATCGCGGATGTACTCACGCGATCGCGAAGAACTAATCTCCCAGGCCCACAGAAGACCCTACGCGATAGCAGCATAAGCCACGCGATCGCAATTCAATGGAACCTCGACCCACGCGATCGCAACCATTCTCACGCGATCGCGTAGAACAACTGACTCCGTTCCCCACGCGCCTGGCTAACTCTACACGATCGCGATGAACCCCACGCGATCACACTGAACTGACCTCAAAAGCTACGCGATCGCTACCCTTATTCCGCGATCGCACTGAACAAATTCACCCTGGTCCATTTTAACCCTACGCGATCGCAGCATAAGCCACACGATCGCAGTGAATAACCTTCAGCTGTGAAAACACCGGAAACAACAGTGTTTTTAAGGCCAAAAATGCCCGTTAACCACCCGAAATCAATCCCGAGCCCCTCGGGACCCCAACCAAACATACCAACACATCCCATAACATCATTCAAACTTAGTCGCACTCTTGAAACACCAAAACTAACATCAGAACACAAAATTCACTTCGGATTCAAGCCTAAGAACTTTGAAATTTCTAAAATTCACCAATGATGCCGAAACTATCCAAATCAACTCCGATTGACCTGAAATTTTGCGGACAAGTCCAAATGACATTACGAACCTGTTCCAACTGTCTAAATTCCATTTCGACCCCGATAGCCTATTTTCCACTGCCGACCGGAATCGCCAAAAACTAACTTTCACCAATTCAAGCCTAATTCTACACCGGACATCACAAAATTATTCTGAACACACTCCTAAGTCCCAAATCACCTAACGAAGCTATCCGAGCCATAAAATCTGCATTCCGAGGTCGTTTACCAATAATTCAACTCTCAGTTGACTTTTCCCATTTTAAGGCTCTTCTTAAGGACTAAGTGCCTGAATTCTCATTTAACCATTCCGATTACAAGCCTATCAACTCTAACACATTAATAACAGAATAACCAATCTATAATAAGTCAATAGCAACAATTATGATGAAGGTTTTACGTAACGACAGACCGTGTCGTTACATTCTCCCCCTCTTAAACAAACGTTCGTCCTCGAACGAGTCTAGAAACATACCTGGAGTCTCAAACAAGTGAGGATATTTGCTCCGCATCTCTGGATCGGTCTCCCAAGTAGCTTCCTCTACTGGTTGACCTCTCCACTGCACCTTCACTGATGCTATCTCCTTAGATCTTAGCTTTCTGACCTCACGAGCCAAAATTGCTACTGGCTCCACTTCATATGACATATCACCCTCGAGTTGAACTGTGCTGCAGTCTAACACATGAGACGGATCGCCAACGTATATTTGAGCATCGACACATGAAACACCGGATGAACACTCGACAAGCTGGGTGGCAAAGCAAGTCT
>ML267832.1:15313-30123 GCA_005239495.1 Nicotiana undulata
ACCACCTGTAGCATTGTTGTTGTTAAGACCAGTTTTAACAGCTGTATCGCCAGGCCCCCGCCTCGCCTGTGAATTCACCGGAGCAGCCTGAGCCGTCTGCTGATTTCGGTTCATCTGAGCTTCACCCATCCTCTTCACAGTAAATGGCGAAGCAAAGGCGACCACACAGGCCCGCCCATTGAAAACATGTCCATTCATCCCTTCTTTACAAGCTGTGGCGGCTGCAGGCTCATGAAACTCAGCCTGGCAATAACCTTTCGACTTCCCACTAGCTTTTTCGTCGAAAAATTTAACCTCCTTCACAGTTCCATACTTACTTAACTCTGCCTCCAGCTCAGCATCTGTTGTCCACCAATGCAGATCACCAACAAATAGAACCGTCCCTCCACCACCGCCTCCTCCTCCACTAGGTCCTCCACCAACATTGTTACCCATTGAGTTCCCATTCACCATTCCGTGCCTAACCAAATTATCATTCCCTGAGTTCCCAACATTACCAGCATTGCCTATAATACCTGAACCAGCAGCATTAGGCCGGTGAATTACTCCTTGATTCACAACATTATCGCCTGTATTTTGCTCTAAATCAGCCATCTTACCCGACGGACCACAAGGCTCAACCTTTACCGGATCAGATGACTCAACCTTTACTGGATCTCTACCTCCCAACTCATTCCCCCTAAACCCTAAATCCCTAAACCCATCAGGTCCATCCGAAACCCCAGACACTACATTCTCTTCTTTCTCAACTTTCACCTCTCCAACTGCAACTGGCAGAGCGGCACGGCTACTCTCCGGCAGTGGAGCAACAAGCTCAACCTCCTTCTTAAACCCTAAATCCTCATTCTTACGAGCTGACTGAAGAAAATTTTCACCAATATTAACATCATTATAAAGATCCTCATAATCATCATCTTCTTCTTCAACAAGAAACCCATCATCCGCAACAGCTGAGATAGCTTCATTCCTGTGAAACTGATCCACCGGAGCCCCGACCCGATCCCCAAACCCGTCACCTTCGGCAGCTTCATTTTCGTCCATGGCAATCTTCAAAAACGGACTTAGGGTTAGGGTTACTGATTACAACCCCAGAAGCTGGAATTTTGTAATTGAAACACTTGATTTTTTGAATATAATTGAAAATATTACAAAATTAACAATATGAAGTGAAGAAAAAAAATGCTAGCTTGGTGAATTTTAATGGAAAAGCTCTTCTACTTCAATTCTTCAAAGCAGAGCAGAGTCGCACGCTCAGTGCGGGAAAATATTGGTAACTGTATATATTTTTATTTTTTTAGAATAATAGATAGCACCCGACTCTTTAAAATTCTGAAACAAATACTTCTGTTTTGGAATAATATTTTGGGCAATTTATAGTGCATAAATTATGGGTTTATCGGTACCCTATAGTTTTGGCTAATATTATAAATAAGAATTTTAAATTCAATAAATTAAATGTTGTGGCATATTTTAAACTCACAGTTAGGATTGTTGGTCGGTCGATACAATATGGTATTTATATATGGAAGAATTCCACAATAGATCACTCCATAAGGACCTTGCAGTATTTTAGCTAAGTTATAAATTTGCAAATATATCGCCAAATATCAATAAACTCATATCAGAATTTTTTCTTTTCTTTTCTTTTCTTTTGATTCTCCAGATCTTCCGGTCTTTGAGTGGTGAAGGTCACGATTTACACCCTGGTACTGACTTGTGAATCAGAACCCATAACCATTTCGTCCAAATGTATATTTATTTCTTCTTCTATTTAACTATCTGTTATTATTAATCACAATTTTATGAAACTGCAGCAAGACAAACCAAGGACGAAACTCCAGCCAGAATTGGTGCAAGAATGAAACTAACTTGTTAAATTTTTTAATATGTTTTTTTGTGAGAAATTTGGAGTGGATATTGTTTGAACTTATTAGAAATAGTCTAAGTAGGTTGTATACAAAGTTTGAAGTCATTTGATGGAGTTTTGGACTAGTTTTGAATAAGAATTGCAGGTGAAATCGTATAAAAAGTTGGTCATAGATGTTTATACACTTTTATACAAAGAGGTACATTATGTATATAGTTGTATAAAAATGTAATAAAGATGTATAAACACGGTAAAAAATGTTCGTGATACCTATGTATATTTGTGTAGAAGAAGAAGAATATGTGAGAAATTTACCAAATACATGTAAATAATGTATTATTGTGTATGAGAGTTGTTTATACACTATTATATACTATTTATACAATTTTATACATTATTATACAGATGAATCCTATCAATGGAGCTTCACTGTTCTTATTCTTTCTTGGGGGTCTTCTGAAATTTAACACATATCTAGCTTAAATCTACTCCAAACCACTTCAAATTTAAGTTTTGAACTCCTCTTGATGATTCCAATCAATTGGGACAACACTCAATCCAAACAACTAACAAATCAAAAAACACAATTTCTGAAATCAAAGCTTTGAAACACCTTTAATGGTGACTTCAACCACTGGAATTAGAATTACACGTAGAATGAGGATAAGACTGAGACCATGAGAATACCTTCTTTCTAGTTTGGTGATCCAACAACCTACCAAATGAACCTCTTTAGTGCAAACACAATTCTTTCCACTCTATTGAAGGAAGTGATCTTCATATGACTCCAAAAAACTTATTCTTTTATGTATTATTTTTTTTCTTCTTCTTCATCCAAATAGTGATTATTGGCTTTGAATCTGGAGGAATGTTGATGGAGAATAACAATGATGGAGAAAGTTAGGGATGCAAAATTGGGACGCGTGGAGAAGAAGAACAGAGAAAAGTAATTTTCACATTATATTCAACCTGGGTCATACGGGGTAAGAGCTTCAAATATGGACCATTTTTTATGGGTTATTGAGCCAAGTGATAAGGAGTGTAATTTTCCCTTTATATATCTCAATTTGATTTTAAATTAACTTACTTTTTCAGCCAACAACATAGGGTTAAGAAATACTAAATTCTTTAACCAATTGTGTATATGTATTCTCTTGTTTTATCCTTTTATCTGTTAACTTTTTTCTATTTTTTTCACTGATAATTTTTTCTACATCAACAGAGTTTTTGGAAAATTAGCTAACAGAAATAACCGTTTGGCTCTCTGTCAGAGTTCCACCGGATCAAATTTTCCGATCACCGTCACCTTGAAAATATCTTGATTTCTCATCAGTGATCGGTATCCTCCAATCCATCATTTTTCTGATTTTTTTTCTCCCCATATTCTCTTGGTTCTGTGGGTGTTTGTGTGTTCTGCAGGTATCACTTTTGGGATGTGTACACGGACAAGCAGTAGAGTAGCAGTTATACGCCGGATTCCGCAGCATCGGGAGTATACCAAGTCGAGAGTTCCAGGTTCTATTCGCGGGAATTGGTACCTCCCGCCTCTTCTTTCTCTGTCCCTTGTGTTAATTACTTTGTTGTTGTAGTATTTCGTACTAGTCTAGTTAGTCTAGTGGGCTTGTAGTTACTATTTGCTCCCTTTGTTGTTCTGGGTGGTGTTTTTTTCTCTCCTTTACACTTTTAGATCTTTGCAGGTATAAAGACTGTGGTTTGTAATGGCATAGTAGGGTCATGTCCTCGGGGAGGTCGGGTGGTGGGGAGAGGAATAGGGCAAGGGTCGGGGGTGGGACGGAGCCCAAAGGGGGTAAAGGGAATAAAGTAGCCCGTAGGTTGAGAATTGGATCGTGGAATATAGGGACGTTGACGGGTAAGTCTATAGAGTTGGCGAAGATTCTCCAGAAGATGAGGGTCAATATAGTGTGTGTGCACGAGACCAGGTGGGTAGGATCGAAAGCGAGGAATGTAGACGGGTTTAAATTGTGGTTCTCTAGAGTCGTGAAGGGCAAGAACGGAGTGGGCATTTTGGTAGATAGGGAGCTTAGAGAGTCGGTGGTAGAGTTTAGATGGGTGACTGACAGATTAATGGGGATTAAGGTAATAGTTGGAGGGAGCACTCTGAATGTCATTACCGCTTACGCGCCGCAAACGGGCTTGGGCGAGGAGGTTAAAAGGCGCTTCCGGGAGGCGCTGGATGAGGTGGTGCGGGGTATTTTGCCTACAGAGAAGCTATTCATAGGTGGGGATTTTAATGGTCATGTTGGGTCGTCTGCCGGTGGCTATGGTGAGGTGCACTGTGGATTCGACTTTGGTGATAGGAATGGGGGTGGTACCTCACTGTTGGATTTCGCTAGAGCTTTTGAGTTGATGACCGTGAACTCTATGTTTCCGAAGAGGGATGAACATTTGTTTACCTTTCGGAGTATGGTGGCTAAGACTCAAATTGACTATCTCATTCTCAGGAGGTGTGATAGGGGATTGTGAGAGGATTGCAAGGTGATCCCGAGTGAGAATCTCGCAACTCAACATAGGCTCCTAGTGATGGACGTCGGTATCTTGATGAAGAGGAAGAGGAGGTTTTTACGGGGTCAGTCGAGGATCTGGTGGGGAGCTTTGTTTAGGATAATGCGCAGGAGTTGGAGGGGCGGCTGACGAATATGGGTGCCTGGAAGAGTGGTGGGGACGTTAGCGCTATGTGGACGGCGACGACAAACTGTATAAGGGACGCAACAAAAGAGATGTTGGGAGTTTCGAAAGGTTACTCTGGCGTACACCGAGGCGAATAGTGGTGGAATGACGTGGTCGAAGGTAAAGTGAAAGCGAAGAAATAGGCTTACATTAAGCTATTAGAGAGCATCGATGAGGATCAGAGAAGAGAGAACATGGAAATATATAAGGAGGCTAGGAAGGAGGCGAAATTAGCGGTCACAGAGGCCAAGACTGCTACTTTTGGTCGGCTTTATGAGGAACTTTGGGGCAAAAGTGGGGACAAGAAGTTATTTCGGTTGGCCAAAGCGAGAGAGAAGAAGGCTCGCGACTTGGATCAAGTGAGGTGTATCAAAGACGCGCACGGTCGAGTATTGATGGAAGAGGCCCAGATTAGGAAAAGATGACAGTCGTACTTTCATAAACTTCTGAATGAAGAGGGGGATGGAAACATCGTTAGGGCAATTGGGGCACTCCGAGAGTCACCGAGACTTTAGGTATTGTAGGCACACTAAGGTTGAGGAGGTTGTGGGTGTGATGGGTAAGATGAGTCGGGGCAAAGCGATCGGACCAGATGAGATTCCAGTAGAGTTTTGGAGATATGCGGGTAGGGAAGGCTTGGAGTGGCTGACTGGGTTATTTAATGTTATTTTCAGGACAAAGAGGATGTCTAATGAGTTACGGTGGAGTACAATGGTTCCGGTGTACAAGAACAAAGGGGATATCCATAATTGTAACAACTATAGGGGTATCAAGTTACTAAGTCATACCATGAAAGTTTGGGAGAGGGTGGTGGAAAGAAGGATAAGGAGGGCGATGTCTATATCGGAAAACCAGTTCGGGTTCATGCCGGGTCGTTCTACTACGGAAGCTATCCACCTTATCAGGAGGTTGGTGGAACTATACAGGGATAGGAAGAGGGATTTGCATATGGTGTTTATTGACCTAAAGAAGACATATGACAAGGTCCCTAGGGACGTCCTTTGGAGGTGTCTGGAGGTGAAAGGTGTGTCGGTGGCTTACATTAGGGCAATAAAGGATATGTATGATGGAGCTATGACTCGGTTTAGGACTGTGGGAGGTGACTCAGAGCCTTTTCCAGTGGTTATGAGGTTACACCAAGGATCTGCGCTCAGTCCGTTCTTATTTTCTCTGGCGATGGACGCTCTGACACACCATATTCAAGGAGAGGTGCCATGGTGTATGTTGTTCGCTGATGATATAGTTCTGATTGCTGGAGGTATGGCGGCAGGCCCTGTAGTCTAAAGGTTTCAAGTTGAGTAGGACTAAGACAGAATATGTGGATTGTAAGTTCAGCGACGTGATGGGGGAAGCGGATGTGGAAGTGAGGCTTGACTCACAGGTCATCCTCAAGAGAGAAAGTTTTAAGTACTTAGGGTCAATTATCCAGGGAGATGGGGAGATCGACGAGGATGTTACGCACCGTATTGGGGTTGGGTGGGGTGGATGAAATGGAGGTTAGCGTCTGGAGTCCTGTGTGACAAGAATGTGCCACCGAAACTCAAAGGTAAGTTCTATAGAGCGGTGGTTAGACCGACCATGTTTTTTGGATCTAAGTGTTGGCCAGTCAAGAATTCACATATCCAGAAGATGAAAGTAGCAGAAAAGAGGATGTTGAGGTGGATGTATGGGCACACTAGGCTGGATAAGATTCGGAATGAAGATATTCGGGAGAGGGTGGGCGTGGCTCCCGTGGACAACAAGATGTGGGAAGCGCGACTTAGATGGTTCATACACATGCAGAGGAGAAGCCTAGATGCACCGGTTAGGAGGTGTGAGCGGTTGACTTTGGCAGGTACGAGAAGAGGCAGAGGGAGGCCTAAGAAGTATTTGGGCGAGGTGATCAGGCAGAACATGGAGCGACTTCAGATTTCCGAGGACATGGCTCTTGATAGGAACATGTGGAGGTCGAGCATTAGGGTGGTAAGCTAGGGGATAGTCGAGAGTTCTTCCCTCTTTGTACCGGGTAGTATGATAGAGTTTCGTGTAGGTGTGTTAGCGGTCTATGTTGTGTTGACATTGTTGTTTTGCTTAGTTTTTTGTTATTGTCCTTCCATTTCTTCGTTGTTGTTATTTTCTTTCTGGCATCTTTTGTTGTTACATGCCTTTTCTCTTATTTTTTATGATATTATTGTCTCTCCTGGTTAGTCGAGAGTCTCCTAGAAACAGCCTCTCTACCTTTTTCAGGGTAGGGGTAAGGTCTGCGTATACTCTACTCTCCCCATACCCCAATAGTGGAACTTCATTGGGTATGTTGTTGTTATTTAAAATGTTATACCAATACCATACATAATTAAATTCAATATCGTTCGGTTTCTCTCTTTTCGGTTTTGTTTTATTTGAGCCGGCAACTTCGGTTTATTCGGTTAGAATATTAACTAGTGCATAGTGCCATATACTGTATGTTAATTAAAGTACTTACAAATACAAAAATAAATACATTCTACACTCACCTGACTATTAACAAAATCTTTATCCAAAACTAGCAAGTATCAAATATAAAGAGAAAAACAGGTTACATGAGGAATAAATTTTATCATTAAAATTGTCTTGTAACTTGCTTAGAGTCAATTGTTGAACTTAGAGAATACAACACAGACTAATCCAACAGATGCAATGGGAATACATGTGTAAGAAACACACTAAAATTATAAGAAATATTACGTTAGACTGTTTAACAACCTAGAGAGTAAGAGTTTGAATCTGCAGTTTACCTTGTTCCTCTATTTTCCTATAAAAGTACATGGGCTTCACTGCCATCCTTGACATGAATGGAAACGAAAAGTATTATATAACCTAGTATAGTATAATCAATTATATGTGTATTGTGTGACTTAGTATATATTTCGGTATCGTATTGGTATTTCATTATTGTTAAAAAAAATACCAAATATGTTTAAAAACTTAACCAAATACCATAACAAATAACAAAATATTGAATACCATATACCAATTTTTTTTATTTTGGTACGACAATTCAGTATTTACCAAATTATGCACAACCTTACTTGCATCCACAAGTAAAAATTGCATGGGGCGCCCTATTTGGTCGCCCTTTTTTAACTTGTACCCGTTTTATTTTTCTGTTTGCATCCGTACCCATTTCTTTTTTTAAATTCCTTTTAAAGGACGATTTTTCCCTTCTTTATTAAAAGATTACTCTCTCCAAATATACTTTCTCTCCACATTCTACTGTTTCTATCTCTCTTCTCCCGTTCTTCACAATTTTTTGATTTGTTTCTATCTGAAATCAAACGGTCTTCGATTCTTCGTGATTTTTCAAATGTTTGTTCCCCATTAACATTACGTTTAATCACAGGTACATTGCATTAACTTTCTGGTCTCTTTGTTTAGCATTATTTTATTATTATTTTTACGATTTAATTTCTGGTTTTTTTGTTTATAGTCATCTTAGTTGAATCGTTTCCCTTTTTTTTCTTTATGATAAAATTATTTCCTATGTTTTCCTTTGATTAGTGCATTAGTTTTATAGGTTTTACTTTTACGATTGTGCTTTTAGGTTTTTTTGAACGTGTGTTTGTGTTTTTTGATGAAAATTATATAATTTCTTCAGTGATTTTTGGATACTTTGATATTTTTAACAATTTTGAGAGTAAAATAGATGATGCTATTAAAGTGCGAAGTTTATAATACTTCAATGGTAACTTAATTCTAGGAGATGAAGTTTTGTTTTGTGTTTTGTGTTTTTGTTATATTATTTTATGAACTTCAGCATTTTTTGGAGTTGAATTTGTGTTTTGTATTTGTAGCTTCAGCATTTCTAGGAGATGATGTTTTGTTTTGTGTTTGCTGAACTTCGAGTTTTTGCTGAAGTTTTTGTTTTGTAACTGTTGAATTTCAGCATTATAGTGCTAAAGTTTTTGTTTTTTGTTTGCTGAACTTCGAGTTTATGCTGAAGTTTTTTGTTTTGTAATTGGTGAATTTTCAGCATTCTAGGAGCTGAAATTTTATTTTATATTTGCTGAACTTCAACATTTAGGAGTTGAAGTTTTTGTTTTATATTTGCTGAACTTCAACCATTTTTAGACCTGAAGTTTTAACTGATTTTTTAAATAATGTTCTGACGTTATTTTTCGTATCTTTTATTTATTTTTTTAATAGATGACATCTACGAATCCTAAAGCACCTACAGATCCTAAATCGCCTAAAGCTCCTAAAGCATGTAAAGATTCTAAAGCACCTAAAGCACGTAGAATACGCAAATCTCCTTCAGTCCCTATTGCTTTACCTACAAAACTAGGGAACATATATTATGAGTTTGGAGATTAGTTTAACTGTCGTGCTTACTGAAAGGGAAACAACATATTGAAGTGTTATATTGCAACTTTCTTGACTCCTACACAACAGGAGAAGCTGAATAATGGTACATTTTGGTATGTTATGGCTATGGAGAATTTTCATTGCAGCATGAAGTTGGTTCATTATTTGATTCTTTCTCGTGTATTCACCAATGATCGAGACTCCATTAGTTTCAAGATTTTTGGTCATAATGTGTCGTTCTGTCACGACCCAAATTCCCCAACCTTAGGGATCGTGATGGCGTCTTACACCACACTTGTTAGGCAAGCCAATGTTAGAATTCGCAGGACTAATTCTCCTTTGATTGTTTACTTAATCAGGAATAAATAAAATTAAAGCAACTCAATTTAAATGCTTTCCGATGAATTACTCCCAATATAAAATATTAAACAATGTAAATAAAACGAGCCACGATCTAATTATATAAATAACTTAAAATCTGGTGTCACAAATCCACGAACTTCTAAAAGAATACTACAAATAATGGCTGAAAGAAATAATGCAACTGTCTGAAGGTAATAAAACAGTGTGTGTAAAATGGGAGAAGACTCTCGGACTCTGCGAATGCCGGCAGATGTACCTCGTGTCCCCAACTGAATAGGTGGTCGCTCTGGAATCTTCTACTACTGACTAGTACCTGGATCTGTGCAAAAGAACACAAAGTGTAGTTTCAGTACAACCGACCCCATGTACTGAGTAAGCGCCGAGCCTAACCTTGACGAAGTAGTGACGAGGCTAAGGCGGGGCTTTAACAATAAACCTGTAATAATAATATATAAAGCAAGTAGGAAATCTAAACAAATGAATTCAAATACTGCAATAATAACGAAATAACACAACCGCCTCTTTCAGGCTCAACTATAACCAACTCTAAAAAAAATTAAAGTTTTTCCAAACTTTAACTTTGAATGAAAGTGTTGCCAAAAACATGAAAAATAGCAAAATAAACATTTTTAACTTTTCCAAATCTGTAAGTCTCAAAGCCTTGAATCTTCAAAGAAAAATCAGTAAAACATCATTTGAAATCCAGTAAAACATTTTTCATGAAATTCGGTAACTCATATGTGTCCTCCCTTATCACACCTTTGTTGCGGCGTGAAACCCACTCCCACCCGTCCTCCCTTATTCCTCCTCCCTACATATATCACTCTTATCGCTCCTGTTGCGGCGTGCAACCCGATCCCACATGTCCACCCTTATTACACCTTTGTTGCGGCGTGCAACCCCCTCCCACCAGACATATCATAACCTTATATTAATTTATGAAGCTTTCACAATTCAGGCCAAGCCTTTCACAACATTTCTGTTTCAACAATACATCACAACCTTATATTAATTTATGAAGCTTTCACAATTCAGGCCAAGCCTTTCACAACATTTCCATTTCAGCAATACATCATAACCTTATATTAATTTATGAAGCTTTCACAATTCAGGCCAAGTCTTTCACAACATTTCCGTTTCAATAATACATCACAACCTTATATTAATTTATAAATCTTTCACAATTCAGGCCAAGCCTTTCACAAGATTTCTATTTCAACAATATATATCACAGCCTTATATTAATTCATAAAGCTTTTCACAATTAAGGCCAAGACTTTCACAATATCTACTCAATCTTGATACCACCACAATGTTTAACCAATAAACAACCAATACTCTTTACAAAATAACCACCACAATGTTTAACAACAAGTTAACAACATCAAATAGTCATAGAATAATTAAGACAAGAACCAATTAAGTTGGGAACGGGGAAAGGATCATGCTTAATAGGCAAATTGGGTGGTGCATAGATACTCGTCACCTCACCTAAACACCACACCCATGCATTTCACATAGCAAAAACGTGGGGACTCCTATTCCCTCAAGACAAAGTTAGACCAAACACTTACCTCAGCCTCGCAAGCAATTTACTGCTCTAGCACTGCCTTCCCTTTTGAATTTGCCTCTAATCCGCTCGAATCTAATTACAATTTGTCCAATGTTATCAATCATAGCCTAAAGGAATCATCTTTATTGAAAAACAATGGTTTTACTAAGGTTTCCTATTAAATTTCGAAAATTCACCCGGGACCCACTTGGTCTAAACTCGAGGTTCGGACCAAAACTCGTTTACCCAGTCTCCCCCGAGCACGAATATACAATTGGTATTGAAATCCGACCCCAGTTCGAGGTCCAATTCCCCAATTGAAATTACTAAGTTCTACCCAAAAACCAAATTTTTACCATGGAAACTCTAGATTTGTGGTTGAAATCATTGTTAAACGTTGTTAGGAATTGAAAGAAATTAGTTAGAGATCACTTACCAATGATTTGAAGAAGTTTGGACCTTGGGAAAATCGCCTATGGGGGTTTAGGGTTTTAGAAATTGGAAAAGAAGGGGAAAATCCCGTCAAAAAGCTGATATAACAGGCTGCGGGTCTCGCATTTGCGAACTAGGGTTCGCAAAGCTTTCCGGGCATATATCGCAAATGCGAACAGGACCTCGCATTTGCGAACTAGGTCCTTCGCATTTGCGACCCAGGGACCTCGCATTTGCGAACTAGGTCCTTCGCATTTGCGACCCAGGGACCTCGCATGTGCGAGATCAGAGGCTTGACATTGGCTTCGCATTTGCGAAGCCCGACCTCGTATTTGCGAGATCAGAGACCTGTACACCAGATGTTCAGCTGTTGGGATTTTTTCTAAGTCTAGACACTCCGTAGCCTACCCGAAACTCATCCGAGACCTCGTGGCTCTAAACCAAACATGCACACACATCTAAAACATCATACAGACTTTTTTGCAAAATCAAATCATTAAATTAACATCAAAATCTACAGATTTGGCCTCAAAACTCAAGATTTTCTCAAGAGTACTCAAATTTCCAACTTTTCAACCGGATGTCCGAATTGCATCAAATCAACTCCGATTCTCATGAAACTTCACATATAGGACTTATATAACATAACAAACTTGTTTCGGGCTCCGGAACCACAATACGGGCCCTATATCATATATTTCACAAAAAAATTCATTTCTTTATTTCTTGAATTAACCAATAGAACAATTTTGTTCAAAAATTATTTTCTAAGGTTTGGGACCTCAGAATTCATTTCCGGACATACGCCCAAGTCCCATATTTTACTGCGGACCTCCCGGGATCATCGGAACACAAATCTGGGTCCGTTTACTCAAAATGTTGACCAAAGTCAACCATAATCAAGTTTTAACTCTAACTATTTCTCATATTTTAACATAAAAGCTTTCCGGTTTCGCGCTCGGACCGTGCACGCAAATCAAGATATTTAAATTGTTGACCTTATTATCACCATTAAACATGGGACGAAGTCTACATTTATAAAATGACCCCTTGGGTCATCACACGTTCAGTCTTGAAGACTTTCATATTATGTGAGGTTTGAGGATCACAACACATAATGTTGAAAAATCAGTTAAACAAGAGAGCAAGATTCTGAAGCTCTATTTTGGCAAGTTTAAGGGTGTGACCTTGAAGGACACTCGAGATTATATGAACCGGAATAAAATTCAAAAGGATGATGTGAATTTGAAACACGTATGCGAGAGTGATGAAGATGCTGTGAAGTTTATGGAAATTCTTGTTGTGGAGTCTGTTTTGTTTGGAAAAAAGAATGAATCAACTGTGTCACTGGAGTATGTAGCTATTGTTGAAGACGATAGGGCTTGTGCTGATTACCCTTGGGGTAATGCGTCTTATGAGAAGCTCATTACCTCAATAAAACATGCTTTGGACAACCAGGACAAAAAGAATCCATTTGAGTATACTGTAGGTGGATTTCCATTTCCACTATGTGTTTGGTTCTATGAGCGCTTCCCAGATATTCGGGAGAATTATTTAAAAGAGGAAAACTTCCTTGATGCCCCTCAGATTCCTAGGATGTTACGTTATGTATCTTTGGGAGAGCCTAAATATAAAGAACTTTATGAGGATTACTTCAGTAATCATGGTATAAGTTAATTTTTTTTCCTGTAGTTGTGTTAATATGTTGATGTATCAGTTTTATTTATTTTCATAATATACTTTTTTGTATTAGACAGAAATATCGGACATTTAGGATAGTGGATATAATTCCTACCGAAGAGGAATTGAATTTAATGCCTTTAATTGGACAATTACCATGCAGCCAAATTCGTTCAAAGGTACTGAATTCAGTTCCATCAACTAGTGAATCACCACGTAGTCGTAGTCGATCAAAAAAAGACAATCAAACTCCTGTAATTGGTGAATTGTCACGTAGTCGGAGTCTATCAAAAGAAGCCAATCTAACTCCTGTAATTGGCGAATCACCTCGTACCCATAGTCGTTCTAACCATGCTACAATGGCGTTTGACAATGATGAATTAGTCAACACAATATGTCGTGTAAGTTTTGAGCTGAAGTTTTTTTGTTTTGTAAAACTACAACATGTTGTTTTTTGTTTTGTTTGTGATGAACTTCAACATTCTAGCAGTTGAAGCTTTGTTCTGTATTTGCTGAACTTTAGCATGTTTTTAAGCTGAAGTTTTGTTCTGTTTTTTGCTGAACTTCAACATGTTTTAGTTGAACCTTTGTTCTGTATTTGCTGAACTTCAACATGCTTTTTAGCTGAAGTTTTAGCTGAACCTTTGTTCTGTATTTGTTGAACTTCAACATGTTTTAGCTGAAGTTTGTTTATGCATTTGCTGAACTTCAGCATTCTTTTAAACCTGAAGTTTTGTTCTGTGTCTCTATACTAGAAGGTAACGAGGGAGGTTAAAAGACATGCAGAAGAAGAAAGATGCATGATCGTGAATAAAGTTGTTGAGGAGTTTCAATAGGATGAGAGATCTGCTATTGTGGATGAGGTTATGATAAAAGTAAAGGTAAGCTTATTTATAGAGAAGTATTTTTTTTGTAAAGTTATTCAGATTAATCATTGTTAGTAATTTTTTTATAGGAATATTTTGATGAGAAGTTGTTTAAGATTGTCGATAAATCAAAAGGAATGGACGATGGTGATGCAGATTTTCATTTGATGAACTATCGACAATATGATAGGATGAACGACTCGTTCGAACCTCTATCGGATATTAATGTTGCTCATGATCCACTACATAAAGTCGCAGGTGAGGAAGCGGCTCTTGAAGGCGATGTTCAAGTATTCGAGGAAGTTCAACGCGTTAAACAACAAGTTGAAGAGGGATGTACCAGTGTTGATAGATTGAGCAAAGATGGATATGATGAACAGTTATCAACCAAGAATGTAGGAAGCAAGAAAGGTGCAACTGATCAAGTTGTCGATACTGAAGAACATGCACCGAGTTGTGCTTTGGGTATGGATATTGCACAAGTCAATGTGTGTGGCGATGGAGATCATGAACATGTTGGTATGAAGAACTAACACCGAGTGATGTGTGTACCACTATTGGGAAAAGCAATCCGTTTGCGGACGCAATAGCTATTTGCCAAGAAATTTTAGGTGTCGAGACATAGGAAGTTTTTACTACAGGTATATATATATATATATATATATATATATATATATATATATCATTGATCCCTCCTCTATCTTTATGAATATGCAGTGGAAGTTGACAATAGTGGTGGTTCAATTGATATAACTCAAAAACTCTCTGATGATGTTGCATTGCATGAAGATGGAGTTGAGCAAATCTTTCCAGAGAATACTCAAATGCTCCTTGACGTAGTTGCTTCACAATTGAATGAAGCTAAAGCCTATGTGATACCACATGAAAGGTCAACGCCTCTTACGTAGTTGGACACCTTTTCACAAGTTGATTCTTCAATGAGCCAAGTAAACTCATTCAGATCTTGCCAAGAAATTTTAGGTGTCGAGACATAGGAAGTTTTTACTACAGGTATAAATATTTTCTATGTTATATATATACT
>MDKH01210984.1:0-13862 GCA_005239495.1 Nicotiana undulata
CTTCATAAACTTCTAAATTTCCCATTTTTAATCCGAATCACGTCATCTCAAGTCCGTTTTACATCAAATTTCACAGATAAGTCACATAACATAATAAACCTATTCCGGGCCTCGGAACCATAATACGGGCCCGGTAACGCGGATTTCACATCAAAGTTCATTTTCAAAAATCTTTATTATTTTCAGAAAATAATTTTCTTTAAAAATTCATTTCTCGGGCTTGGGACCTCGGAATTCGATTCCGGGCATACGCCCAAGTCCCATATTTTTCTACGGACCCTACGGGACCGTCACATCACTGGTCCGGATCCGTTTACCAAAAATGTTGACCAAAGTCAACTTTATTCAATTATTTTATTCAAAATTCCATTTTTATCAAATTTTCACATAGAAGCTTCTCGGCTACATGCCCGGGCTGCGCACGCATATCGAGGTGAGATTAACGGAGGCTTTCGGGGCCTCAAAATATAGATTTAGCTAGAATTACTTAGGATGACCTTTTGGGTCATCACAGTACACTTTAGCCCCTGAAGTCTTGGCAGCTTTCCGATCGACCGCGGTCATTTACAACCTCACTGTTATGGCCTTCATTCCACCGTGCCACGGACCGCGGTCGCGGTGGACCTTTTCACTGTTTTCTTTGCCTTTTCTTGCTCTTTTTTCATCCGGGCTATTCTCAATTGGCCTTGTATATACATATTTGACTCCAAAACACTCTGTATCATCCTCCTAACTCGGAGTAGCTCCTGCAAAGCATAAAAACCTCAATTAGAGCATTTTGTTATCTTTTAGCATTTAAAACATCAATAAAGCATGGTTAACTTAGAGCATAAATAGCATCTACATTTCATAATATAGGCTACTATCCAGTGGCGGATCTAGAATTTTAAAGTGATGGGTGCTCGCCGATAAAAAATCCGAAAGAAGAGAAAAATGGAGTTTTGTTATGGGTGCTCACTCTATATTTATCTAACTATTTTTGTAATTGTCTATGCAAATTTACTAATCCCGGTTAAAAATAATGGATGCTCAAGCACCCATAACAGTCTATGTACATCCGCCACTGCTACTATCACACTGCATGACAGATCGGGTTTGATTTCGACCGTATACAATCTCTCCAAATAGTAAATGTGCCAAACAAAGGAATACGTATTCTTTTTTTTTCTTTTCTGAATGATGGTGACGAGGTCAATATGTTTACACCTCAACTAATTTAACTGAGTGGCATAATAAAAGTCAGAGCAAAAATGTTGGGCAAATTTACAGATAGAATAGACTAACATTGGAAAAAAATAGGCTAACATTGAAAATTGTAGTAGTTGAATTTGAACCTAAAATATACTAGTATTTTGTTGTTATGTTATGTCTCAATCGCTAAGTCATCCCTTAATAAAAAATTTTATGTATATGGAAGTCTTATCACATAAAATTTCTTAATGGGGACGTTTGTCTAAATATATCTAATAGGTTACAGGTCAATATCAAGTTCTTGTTAAAAGTTAATGTTGGTTCTGATTAGGTGAGATATGAAGTGTGTATTTATATGCACATATTTTTAGATATTTAATTAAATTGAAAGAGAATTTAAAGTCCTCATTTCTTTTGTTTGTGCAATGTTAGCGAAAACCCCATGAAATTAAAAGTTTTATGTTGTTTCATTTTATTCTTCTTCTTTCTTGGTTTGTTTATTGAGGTATGGTTAGCACGTAAATATAGTTAAAGAGAGGTGTAGAAAAGAGTAGGACATTATAGAGTTGAATTCCACTTCTAAGCTCCTGATTGGACACAGATTTTGCTTCTTGATTGGACACAGATTTGCTTACTTTTTTCAATTTTTTTTAAATTAAACTCGATTAGTTGTTGAAAAAGTTTCTAAGTTCCAAAAACTAGTTTGAGACAGTTTTTGGGTGTTTGTTCCATTCATAAAACTATCAACTTTTTTTCAAGTAAAATACATGTTCAAATAAAATTTGAGCTTCCAAAAATTATTTTTCAACGCAACTTCAAGAACTTCTTTTTTCATATTTTAATCAAATATATATATTCAAACGATAGCTAAATTACCTGGAGCAGAGTTATTGTAACATTCCGAAAATTTGGACTAGGTGTGGATATGATGTGATATTTTAGACATGTGAAGTCCCATCGGGATGAGTATGTGTGGAAATAGTTGTTTTGGAATCAAGGCGGAGAGTGTGGTGCATAAAATTCGATAAAATCGACTAAGTTTATGGAAGGTCTATCTTATATCAGGTTTTCTTGAAAATCTGTTGAGAATTTGGGAAAACTTAAAACATGAAAGTTGTAGAACTTTGAATAGATTTCCAATGATATATTGTGGAGCCCCAACGAATTTTTTGAGCAAAACTTTATGTGCATTTTACTGGACAATGTGCAGTATGTGTGCCCAGATGCGCGCCAGATAGCCTCCTGCGCGGCCGTGCACTTGTGGCAGTGTCACTGCCTTTGATGCACGTCCAGGTGCGCGATTGGGCCTTCAACTGCATGGGGGAGCACTCGGGAAGCCGCTTTATAAGCCCTACCTCGTCCCCCACACCCCCAAAACACAAAAAATTGCTCTAGAAAGGGAAGCTCTCAAGAACCTAACTCCTCAAAGGTCCCTCCACCATCCAAGGTAAGTTATAATGGTGATTCTAAGTTAATTTTAATTCTTCAAAACTTTTATTAATATGGGTAAACCCTTCAAATCATTAGATATTCGATTGAGACATCAGACGAAATCCTAGAACTCGAATTCAAGAGAATTGGACGCCAAAAATATAATATCTTCACCCTCTACTTGATTATAGTATTAGGTTAATGATTATAGACTCTACTTCATGAAATATGTGTTGATGGGTTTGATAGAAAAATATGAACAATTATATGTTTTGGTTGTTGATTGTTGATTATTGGTTAAGGGTGTTGTTTATCTTATGGGTGAAGAGGAATGATATTGATTATAAGAAAGTCGAGCTTTTAAAATTTATCTAGGAGCAAGAAAATGAGTTGTTGGGTGTAGAAACGCCATTAATAAGGGCTATGAGGCTTTACGCCCATAAAGTGTTTGATGAAATGTCTAAATGAGCAAAACATGAGTATTATTGCTCATATGGAATCCCTTTGACTTGTAATGCTATAGATTAAAGTTGAAAGGGTTGGAAATTGTTATATTACGCTCAAGAGCAGGAAATTAAGGTATGTGAGGCTAACTCTCTATGTTTGGGAATGTTTAAGATTCTCCCTACGCTATGTTTCTTTTACGACGTTACTAACTCGGAAATATAGTTAACCCAAGTTCCTTGAATAGTTGCAGAACTTCTATTGTCTAGATTCATAACTCGTTCGCGACTTTCATTCTGAATGTTGTGAGCTCAGTGCGTAATCAATATAGACTTGGTTTGATGCCCATGAGTCTCAGTCTAGATTACTCAGCATATCATAAACAATTAAATGTTTCAGTTTTCATAACCAGTTCTAGAATACATGTCTCACTCTAGTCTTATTGAGTATTTCGGTATCATGTAACTCAATATGATTCAGTATTTCAGCATCACATATTGCAGTATGATTCTCAGTTCCTGAATTTAAATCCTTGAATGTTGAACACCTGTATTTGGACATGAGGACGTAGTTTATGCTTTACGCATGGTTAGACCTGAGGCTGTAGTTTATGTTTTATGCATGTTTGGGCATGAGGTCGTAGTTTATGCTTTATGCATTTTTGGGCCTAAGGTCGTAGTTATGTATTCGTATACTTGGGCCTGAAGTCGTAGTTTGTGCATATTTATATTGAGCCCGAGGCAGTAGTTTATTCAGATAAACAGGTGGTTCATCATTTAAAAGAGGGAGTATTCATATCCTTACTTCCTTTGTTCAGTTTACCATTTCAGTTATCAGTTATCATTATCTGTCAGTTATCGTTTCGGTTATCAGTTATCATTTCAGTTTTAGTTCTAGCAGTTTATCATTCCAGTTATAAGTTATCAGCTCAATTTCAGCTTCAACATTTATAGTTCTTTCTTTCAGTTGTTTTACATACTAGTTCAATTCAAATGTACTGAAGTCCCTTTCGCCCGGGGCCTGCATCTCATCATGCAGGTAACGATTCAGAGCGCTAGGATTCTCGTACCAGCTACTTGCGAGCGCCAGTTTTTTCAGGGCATTACCATTACTTTACAATCTTTCAGTATTTACAGACAACTAGCGTTTTTGGTACTTCATTAGATGCTTCAGACTAGAGTAATAGTTAGACAGAGTCACATGCTTTTCATGATAAGCAATGTAGGCTATAGATCATATGTTTCAGACTTATGTTATTGTTTCGCGCTTTGATTTGTATGATTCAGACTCTCAATATATCAACATGTGTAAGCTTATCTTCCGCATTTAGTATGTTATGATATCAAATGTTGATTCAGCCAGCAGTTGGTTCGCTCGGTCACATGTAATCAGGCACCGAGTGCCGTGTTACGTCCATACCCAGATTCGGGGCGTGATAGTTACAATCACTTTATATACTTTTTTCTAAATGATTAAAAGAGAGAAAAAATAAACAACACACAAAAATAAGGAGAAATTTTCATCCCATAAATTTTCGCTCACTTTGATTCCAAGAAACTTTATCTTTTAATTTTTGATTTCATAATAGCACCTAGATTTCAGCCACATTTTTTTTAATTGTGTCTTCCCTGTTATTTAATCTTACTTTCTTTTTGTTCACTTACTAATATCGTATCAACTCTTTTGTGCCAATTATTGCCTCTGAAACATCCTTTTCTATCAAGTCAATGTGGTGACTCACTAATGTAAGTTACCTAAACCAACTAGCCCTTATAGAAATAGCTCCATATAACTTTAAATGGACTTTGGTATTCCGAAAGGGTTTCGAATATTAACGACTTATGCTTTCAAGTATTTAAAAAGTGTAACTCCTCCTTATGTTCTACTTTATGTAGCATAATAGGTGGGAGCCTTGGAGCAACGGTCAAGTTATCTTTGTGACCTATAGATTATTGGTTCGGATCGTGGAATTAACCACTTATGTTTGCATCAGAGTAGACTACCTACAGCATACGCCTTTGGGATGCAACCCTTCCTTACCATGCATGAATATGATTTTCTTTTGTATCAAACTGCCCTTTTTTAATCGCTGAACGAGGGTTAAATTATCAAATTTTCGGTGTATTTTCAGAAAGAATTTTTAAGATTTTTAAAATAAACTTAAATATTTAAAAATTACATAAAATACTATATGCTACAATATTTAATAATTTAAAAAGTCATGGTTTAAAAAACTCTTTCGACTCTCCAACGGTAGAGGAATATTCTCTATTTTTTCCAGTGTCTTAAACAATAACTTACTACATGAACTTTTATGTAAATTAAATAATATATAAACAAACATTAAATATTTCTAAAGAGAAAAATCCTTACAAGTTACAAGTACTACCATTTGTGGGTTCTCTTGCATGTGTCTAACAAGAAATGTTGTCTATATTTTTCAGGGACAAAAGACTCTCAAGTTGGCTAGAACAAAACAATTATCCTCGGACTTAAAGAAAAAGAACAAGGAAAACAAAAAAACAAAAAAAACAAAAAAAAGCAAAAGAAAAAAAAAAACGAAAAAGAAGAAAGCAAGTGAGGCAGTGTTGCCACCTTTTTTAGTTTTATTGTTTTTTTATTTGCATAATTTACTTATCTGATTAATTGAATTTCATATCCAACTTAGAAATCTATAACTACTTATTTGGATGGTTGTTACGTATTGTATTCTATTATTATTTTAAATATGATATTTGTTTTGATTATTGCTTAAATTTTATTATATTGATCGTTAAATCTGTCATTACGTAACAATAAAATATGCCACTTTATGTAACGACCAATTTAGTGTGGGCCCGTCGTTACTGTTGGGTTCAAAATAACATGGTGCATGCGGAAACTGACAATACAAAACTTGATGAACGATAAATCATGACGACAAAAGAAAAATATACTAAACTAAGCATAATAGTTTATAATGGTTTGGTCAATTGATCTACATATGATAAAACTAATATAAAAGAAAAAAAACTATCGAGAGAAAAATCTGCTTTTGTTTGTGTGTTTGTGAGAAGTAGAGATCCTTAATTTATAGATGTGCAAAACTTGTCTTCCAAGAAAAGGATAAGACATATTAGGAAATTTAATCCTTTTAGGAGTCTTTTTCCATTCTTTCAAGAAAAAAAAGTCCTAATAGAATTAGAAATTCAGGGCAAAATCCTAACAGTTACCTATCTTTTTCTCTCAATCTCACCCATCATTATTATTAAATACTTTTATGTTATCATTTACCTTACCTTTTTATATATCGTATCATAATTTTTTTTAATAATATTGCAGGTTTATCTTTATATTGTTGGTGTGTGATATCATAAAACGACGACAAACGACACAATCTATCGAAACACCGTATTCATCAAACAATACAGCAAAATTACAATACATTATGAAATGACACGGAGCAACAGCCCAAACAAATTGTAATTAAAAGACTCATCTTATAAAACACCCCTTGGGGAATCAAAAAGTCAATTGTTTTCCATTTCATATCGTGGGTCTGAAATTGTATATGTACTTCACTTTTATATTATTTTGCCAGCACAATGTTTAACGTACGTATTATATCACTTTTTGCCAGTTTGCATGGTCTCTAAGTCGAGCATGATTCTTGCCAACTTTAACTAACTAGCGTAATGAAAGTCAACGTTACTATTTATTACGTTTTGTTTTAGGGAAAATTAATAAAGGAAAAACTCTCTTATGAATTCTTCCGACATTCAATATCTTTTTGAAAATGTCACAAGTTTGTACTTGTTCTATCCGAAATTGAGCATCTTCGCCCCTCCATTAAACTTTTGGTCCATCATAAGTTCAGGGACGACTCTTTCATAAAGCAAGTAAAGCAATTGTTTTAGGTCCTGTATTTGCGGGGGTCCCATTTTTGTTACCCTTAATAGGCTATATATAAGTTTAAAGAAAAGGTTTTGTGAAATGAAAAAGTTTGATTTCTTTGATTAACAAGTATAGAGAAGAAGGATTTCCAACTGCTATAATTTCTGCCAAGAAAATTACAATTGAAATGAATATCGAACCCGAATTTCATAAGAAACGTGTGATATATGGGAAGTAACAATTTGATGAGAATGTTTATAAAATCTCAAAATCTTTCGAAGTGTCCTTTGGAGTTGATTACTTTATAGATAATAGACAAGGCTATATTTTTCACACCAAAATAGATTTGAACAATTCGAAGCATATGGAGATATTTTTAGTTTTCTAATTAGCGGTAAAAGTTACGGTCAATGTTTTAAAAGGCGGGGGCGTGAGGCGAGGCGTAAGCCCCGAGACATGGGGCGTAAGTCCCACGGATCTTTAAATTTTACTAATTTCAAAAATTTTAAGATAGTATAAAATAAAAAATAATTATAAAAATTACATTAAAATCACAAAGTTATAACAAATAATCTATTTACAACATTTATAAATTATAATTCAACTATGAATAATACGAAAAGTATGACATATATCATAATATGCAAATTAGCTGCAACATCGTTACAGCTCAAACATAAAAAATAAAGTATTCAATGCGAATTATTATTTGTATCTCTTAAGGAGTAATGAATCTTGAAAGAATTTCTATACTATAATTTGATATTTTTTTATATACTCCTTTTATTTAATATGCTTTCTGTTTGAAAGAGAATTTATATAAAACATAATTCACAATTTAAATGTGATTCTCTAGCATCATTTATTTTGAAGTTTCAACAAGTTAATAAAGTGACACATAATTCACCATACTATACCATGATAATTAATTATTTGTAAATAGTTACTAGCTAGTACTGGGCTATTAAATTAATAAGTATTGTATCTCGTAAACTTGAAAAAAATAATATTTAGGAAAATAATAATAAAAAAATTATGAACTATTATATATTAAAGACATAACAAAAGTTAACACATAAATACTTTTAAATGAAAGATTTATTTAAAAATTTAGTATCATAGCAGTCTTAGTGAATAACATGCAATAATTTTTCTTTTAATTATGACATAATGTACTCTCAATTTAATGATTAATGATTGAGAAAAAAATAAATTTGAATAATCAATGATTTATTAAGAAAAATTGAGGATTTACAAGGCTAGTTACACAAAATTGCATAAAGTTCTATAAGGCGAGCCCAATACGTTGGGCGTGTCCGGGGCGTAAGCCCCGACGACCGAGGCGTAAGTCTCATGGAACTAAGCCCCACACATAAGCCCAAGGGCGTTTTACGAGTGCTCCGCCCTGGAGCGAGCCCAGGGCGAGTCCCAATTCTGCCTTTTAAAACAGAGGTTACGATTACTAGATGATGAAAAATTGAAAAAAATATTGCCTTAATCTAGAATGTTCCTTAAAGCGTAGTAATCAATTCGATATTGATAGTTTAGATTTATTTTCAGAATTAAAAGTATTAAGAAAAATAGTAGAATCAGAAGATAACAGTTTAATTCATACACTCGATCAAATAAAAAGATTTAATTTTTTTTCCAATGCCTATATTGCTTATGGAATAATGCGAATAACTCATGTTACCGTCGCTTCAACCGAAAGAAGTTTTGAAAATTAAAATTGATAAAATCTTACCTAAGATTAACAATGTCTCAAGAAAGGTTACATGGATCAGCTATATTGTCAATTAAGAAAGACTTATTAGGGGTTATAGATTATAAGAAAATTATGAATAACTTTGTAATTAAGAAACACTAGAAAAATAGACTTCAAATAAATAAATAATTCGGAAAAAAAAAGTGAAGGCCCCTTCAAAAGTTTGGTTTTAGACCACAAAACTCGTCGGGCCGCCCCTGATCATAACCTAACTATTAGGATTTTTTTTTGTTTTTTTTTTTTGTGTATAATTTTCCCTTGTCAAACTCCTGCATGAAATTAGTATTTCACGTGTATAATGTTTTTGAGGAAAACACTTCAAATTTACCCATCAACTTCTGATCGTAATTTAAATTATTCTCGAATTGAAGCTTCGTTAGTGATCAAGGGCAAAAAAGAGACTTTTTCTTAAGCATGAGGTAAAGCTCAACCAAAAGTCTAACAGAATATAAAGTTGCTCAATTTTTGAAGAGTATGTGAGCGAATTTGATAATTTTTTCATTATCTTTTGACATGTACGTGTACAGGTAAAATCAGGGTGATGCCTACCTGATCACGCTCAGCTCTAGTGCTAAAAAGGATAAGCGGTCATTGCACATATAATTCGGTCTAAAAGTCCAAAGTCAAATCCCACAGAGAACTAATGTTTCGATATAATTGTTCAATATGGCTAAGAAACACAAGTCCAAACAATTTCCTAATTATTGAGATTATAATATTTATTTCTAACTAATTAACTAACAATTATTATAAAGCAGTAAAATTATCAACTAACAAGGATGAAATTTGAGACAGAACTAAGGAGGTCTAGAGTTATGATTTCCCCAAATGTTGGAGTCCTTCCCGCTATGTTTTTATACAATTTCGCCTAAGTATTCTGTACTGATCTTGAGCACTTTAGGTGCCGTAATTCTCTCTTGAGAAATTACAACAATTTACTAGACATATTCTCTCGAACTAAGCTAGTTGGCTTTATCTAACCGCTCATTATGACCACGTCAAGGCTTTTTTATTTCTAAACCTACCTTTAAACCCGCTGTATTGATTTCTCAGAGACGTTAGGAGTGACGTTGTTCAACGACCACCTAAATATGTATCCTTTCTCAAGAAACACATAATAAATAAGCACATTCAATCGATGGTCATTCAATCAACAACAATAAACACGTAGTTGAACAAGTAGAGAAATCCAACAGCTCAATTATATAAAAACATAACAAGAATTTATCCAACAAAAGATTCCATCAAAACCCTAGATAACAAATTAGCTATTCATAATAGTATGTAAAAATGCAATACTAAAAGTCATAACCAACAATGGAAAATAGGAAGAGGAAGGAAAAACTCGTAGAAGAATTCTCCGCCCTACTCCTATTGTGTCTCTGCCTCCTTAGGTCGAATTTTGTGTCAAAAGTATGTTCGCTCTCCAAAATACCATTTTTCCATGTATATATACCAAGTAGGGTCGGTCCCAAATAATTATACCTTCTCCTACGCGAAAAAGGACAATTGTTTAGGTCTGGACGCTCGCGGTCGCGGTCCGGACGCGGTATTTGGCAAGTCTACTATTTCGCGCACTTTTCACCCTGTTCCATTTGGAGTTTCGAAAAATGTAAAGAGTGAACATTGTATATCTTTGAGTTAGCTTTACAACCATATATTTTATAGCTCAAATGAAGTTTGGAGCGAAAATCTATGTCCATTTTACTAGACAGTGCGCAATATGCCTACTCGAGTCTTCGTTCGTTTTTAACGATCAAATTTGACCCCTGAACACGATCCCGACTTAATTCCTAGGGATTTTACTTAGACTTCAAAGCTCCAAATTACTTGAATTCATTCTATAACATCTATATAGCTCGAAATCACTCCTACAAGGTATAAAATACACAGTTAGTGCAAAACACTAGAGATTAAAGTTCAAACTCAATTAAAGTACAGTAAATTAGAGTGTAATAAGCGACTAAAATATGTTATCTAGGGTTTTGATGGAACCTTTTGTAGGATAAATTCTTGTTATGTTTTTATAAAATTTCGCCTAAGAATTCTCTAATGATCTTGAGCACTTTAGGTGACGTAATTCTCTCTCGAGCAACTACAACAATTTACTAGAAATATTCTCTCGAACTACGCTAGTTAGCTTTATTAACCGCTCAATATGACCACGTCAAGGCTTTGTTATTTCTAAACCTACCTTTAATTCTGCTGTATTGATTTCTCACATACGTTAGAAGTGACGTTGTTCAACGACCACCTAAATATGTATCCTTTCTCAAGCAACACATAAATAGGCACAGTCAATCGATGGTCATTCAGTCAACAACAATAAACACGTAGTTGAACAAGTAGAGAAATCCAACGGCTCAATTATATAAAAACATCACAAGAATTTATCCTACAAAAGGTTCCATCAAAACCCTAGATAAAAAATTAGCTATTCATAATAGTATGTAAAAATACAATACTAAAAGTCATAACCAACAATGAAAAATAGGAAGAGGAAGAAATAACTCGTAGAAGAATTCTCCGCCCTGCTCCTATTGTGTCTCTGCCTCCTTAGGTCGGATTTTGTGTCAAAAGTATGTCCCCTATCCAAAATACAGTTTTCCATATATATATACCAAGTAGGGTCGGGACCAAACAATTATACCTTCTCCTACGCGAAAAAGGACAATTTTTCAGGTACCGCTCGCGGTCGCGGTCCGAGCGCGGTATTTGGAAAGCCTATTGTTTCGTGTGATCTTCACCCTGTTCCGTTTGGAATTTGGAAAAATGTAACACATGAAGGATGTAGCCCTTTGAGTTAGCTTTCCAACCATATATTGTATAGCCAAAATGGAGTTTGGACAAAACGAGATTTCCATTTTACTAGACGGTGCACAATATGCCTACTAGAGTCTTCGTTCGTTCTTAACTATCAAATTTGACCCTTGAACACGATCCCGGCTTAATTCCTAGGGATTTTAATCAGACTTCAAAGCTCCAAATCACTTTAATTCATTCCATAACATCTATATAGCTCGGAATCACTCCTACAAGGCATCAAACACACAGTTACTGCAAAACACTAGCGATTAAAGCTCAAACTCAATTAAAGTGCAGTAAATTAGAGTGTAATAAGCGACTAAAATGCGTTATCTAGGGTTTTGATGGAACCTTTTGTAGGATAAATTCTTGTTATATTTTTATACAATTTCGCTTATGTATTCTCTACTGATCTTGAGCACTTTAGGTGTCGTAATTCTCTCTCGAGCAACTACAATAATTTATTAGACATATTCTCTCGAACTACGCTAGTTGGCTTTATCTATCCGCTCATTATGACCACGTCAAGGCTTTGTTATTTCTAAACCTACTTTTAAACCCACTGTATTGATTTCTCACACACGTTAGGAATGACGTTGTTCAATGACCACCTAAATATGTATCCTTTTTCAAGAAACACATAATAAATAGGCACAATCAATTGATGGTCATTCAATCAACAACAATAAACACGTAGTTGAACAAGTAGAGAAATCCAACGGCTCAATTATATAAAAACATAACAAGAATTTATCCTACAAAAGCTTTCATAAAAACACTAGATAAAAAAATTAACTATTCATAATAGTATGTAAGAATACAATACTAAAAGTCATAACCAACAATGGAAAATAGGAAGAGGAAGGAAAAACTCGTGGAAGAATTTCCTGCCCTGCTCCTATTGTGTCTCTGCCTCCTTAGGTCGAATTTTGTGTCAAAAGTAGGTCCCCTCTCAAAAATACCATTTTTGTTTTATGTATATATACCAAGCAGGGTCGGGACCAAACAATTATACCTTCACCTACGCGAAAAAGGACAATTTTTTAGGTCTGGACGCTCGCGGTCGCGGTCCGGTCGCGGTATTTGGAAAGTCTACTGTTACGCCCCGCAGTATTACGGTGATGTTACGCTTCGCAGTATTAAGTTACGACGATGTTGCACCCTGAAGTATTGTATGTTAAAATTTCATTTTCAGTTATACGATGTAAACTCGGAGATGAGATCATCTTGACGTTAACATACTTACGCTATTTATAGCAAGCGATAAATAAGTGTTATGAAGAATAAGAGGGTACACGGATTAAAGAAAACGGATTTCGTTGAAAGTGGTCAATTTGGAATAAAATACGAGTCGAGCGATAATACCCGATAATTATGAACTAGTACCATGCAAGGTACCATATGACCACGGTAGTATAATGTATAAAGTATATATAAAGTATATTAAAAATAAGTAAAACTTTAAGTAATTTGAGATAATTATTTAATTATGCGGATAATTGATTAATTATCGGACAACGGAACATTACCTAATTACCTAATAAGTGGATAAAGAGTAAATATCCCACCCCCAACCCCACGTGGCAGCTAGCCATGTTACAATGAATGACTAAGTCATTCCTTGCTAAGGTGTCATGAATACACAACATATTTCATTTCCAAGACTTTGACTAACCAAAGTCTTTCACTTAAAGACTAAACAAACCATGCTAATTTCATGGGAAATATTCCAAAACTATGAACAGAAACGTTAGGACCTCACATTACTTGCTGGATGAAGTAGACGTTAACCATTTCAAAGAAAAGCTTTCACAAAAGCCAGTTACCTTGTCTTGAATACAAAAGCTTAAGTGTCATATCTTCAGAACGTTAGCCTTTGCATTTTCAGAAGTGAGCTCCTTTAAAATGTAAACTTCTTTCGATGCCTTAGCAACACAAAAATTTCTTAGAAAAGTTTCACAAAAACAGAACGTGCCATTCTTATCAAAATCTTCAACAACGTTCTGATTCTAATCACTTCATTAACAATGAGAATTCTCATTCTCCTACAAGGTTCCAACGAGAATTATTAGAATCGTAGCAACGTAAAATTTTGTGATTCTAAAGGAGTACGGTGCAATTTTTTCCAAGAACATTATACGGATTTTTCCCTAATCCAGGTATGTTAAGGCTATCCCTTCTTTCTTTTGGCATGGTCCAAATTATACTGAAGAAACGAGAAAATACACAGTTTCTATAAATTACTCTATTCACAGAAATAGTAGGGGTGTCTATATTCTGGATTCCCCACGAGAATTATTATTATTTTCTGTTCATGGGTCTCAGAATAATACGCAGTTGGAAAAGTTTATCC